>JAZHYW010015330.1:0-15697 GCA_037355805.1 Ixodes ricinus
GTGGCCAGAAAACAGGCTCGTGGCAGTGCCGTTCCTCCTCGACTCTTAATTTCCTCCTTTCTGCTGCTCGCCCGTGCACGTTCAGCGCTCAGCGCGTGCTCCCGCTGACACAAATGCCAGCAAACGTGCCAGTGGTGCTAGCAGTGCCCAGTTCGCACAGAAGCGGAGCCCAGCGCGTGGGTCGAAAACCATGCGCTCCTTGTTCGTGTTTCATTCCGTGCCGACTGTATCTTATAGTCTTTGACTGCATTTTGATCTGTGATAAAACAAGCAATAGCATACTTTTTTTTCAAGACGGGTGTTCAGAAGGGCGCTCTATACAACTCATCATTTTGATGGTAGTTTGATTCAACTTGATTACCAATTATCTGACCTTATAAATAACCACCCCAATATTGTCGAAATAGTACGCTGAGGTCGAAGATTCTCAATGTTCAAGAAAAGACTAAAAGTGTATTTTTTAGCCCCAGTGACCTAAACGTAAATTTTTTTAGGCGAGTGGGTAGCAGATTTTAAAGTACTTTTTAGAGCGCTTTTATATTTTTTTTCATCAATAATTAAGTCTATTGATAATCTGATGTTGAAAGAAATATACCAACGTCTTACATGTATCTTTAATGTATATATATATATATATATATATATATATATATATATATATTCTGTTTGAACGCAACCGAAATGGAGAATTTTACAGTAACGCTGACATTGTATGGTAATGAATGTGATCTCAATGATGTCGATGTGAATGATTTCTATTTGAAACTCGAGCAGCTTTTGGAAGCACATGGCACAAACACAGCAATGAACGCGCCCTCGTACGGTTTTATGGAAAGATGTATACTCCGTTACTGGCACGGGCGCGTAGCTTCAATTGACCCCGCAAGTGACTACGTCACAACATGGCGTCTGGATCCAAACAAACCGTTGCTGGGGACGTTGCTATGAACTAATGCGTGGAGACTCCACATGAGGCTAGATTTTTCCTTACAAGTAAGTAAATAATTTTTTGTAAGCATCCTAACTTCTTGATATCTAATTATGAAGATGTTCTTGTCGTCTCAGTGTCGTATTGAAACGATGAAAGCCATTTCTGATGTATTACACTCCGCTTTGCTTTGATAGCAGATGATACGATAGATTTGCTAGCCTCTGTTGCAGCGGGTGTCTTCATTGAATTGCGTCGGTAAACGAGCGACAAAAACAAGTGCATCGTCATGGCCGTAGAGGCCTCCGCAATGTGCGTTTTTTGTTTTCTGTGAAGAACCCAGCTTAGTTCAGAGGGCCGAAAATGCAGTAAATTCAAATCACGTCATGCAGATCAGTTACGACGACGACCTGAAGTGCATTACCGGCGTAGTGCAGGCCAGAATGAGAAACAAATCGTACGCCGTCGAGGTAAGTCGTTTGTTGTTATTATTATTATTATCATTATTAGGGTTGTCAGGTTATTAAAAAATTTCATGTCTATCGCAATTTCGCAGTATTTTGCTTTTTCTTTTTTCTTGTTGATATACATTAAATTCCGTGGATGTGCTCTTTTGCTGAAGATCTCCATCGAACCCGCGATGCGAGTACAATCTGTAATAAACTCACCTTATGTTTTTTATCCAGTTCTTTCGCGCTTTGGGGTCTTGCGGAAATCTGAAGATACTGCAAGAATCTTTCTCCACGCGATGGTTACAACCAGGTACGACGCACCCTCCCATAACGCGAGTCCGCAAACAATATTTGGGATCTCAACCGATCGCCTGAAGAGCTTTTCTCCCGGGTGCAATGTGATTTTTTAGCAGACGATCATCTCGATCGACGCCCGGACTTTCGATAAACTATATTTGGCATTGCACGCCACTATGAATTCTTATAAGTGTCTGAAATCATTATATTTAAAAGAAATTCAATATTAGAATATCGTCTTTATTCACATGATTCAGACGCCGGCGCCGGCTTGGCCGGCGGGCGTGTGGCAGACGGCATACTACTTGCTATCGTCGTCTGCTGAAGGCATCTTGAGGACCGGAAGTTGCAGTCGTAAATATTTCAGAAACAAGCGATTACCGGCACACTTCTGTCGAAACATATATGACATTCAAGCTTTCTATATCTGTGATTTTTAGAAGTTTATATCCTACTCCTGATGCTTGAACGGTCGAGTTTTCGTGGTAAAACCTAGCCACATGTATTTGTCCATAACAACGACCCTAGCAACGGTTTGTTAGGACCCATGACGTCACACTTACGGAGTCAATTATGGTTTCGTTTGCGCGAGAACATGTGCAAAGTTCAAAGTCTACGTTAGATTCGTGGTTCGAATGAGGCGTGGGATCCCATTGAAAGAGTAGATTTGCATGCGACATATGAAGCGCAGATGTCCCGCGGACTAAGTTATAACTAGGACTGGGCGTTAATTTTAATCAAATAATTAATCAGTGGACCTATTGCTATATTACCCAAGCATCAAGGAGAATGCAGGGATTGGTGTTCCACGGGCCACACGCGCACGCCTTCCCAGTATAAAATATTAGAAGTAAATAACCATAATAAAGCGTTGACGAACGTGCGTGCAAGATGACATTTGTTTTAGGTATTTCCTTTAGCAAAGTTACTATGGCTGACGTGAGCACGTGCGGCGCGTGGAACACCAATCCTTGCATTCTTCTTGATGCTCGGGTAATATAGCAGGTTTCGTACATTCCCATGCATCATAGATTTAAAAGAGTCAAAATGAAATTTGTTGCTTGCCTTTGTTAAATTTGTAATAAACGGCAAAATGTACAATTTCAGATTTTAAATCAACTTTGATGTCTATTTGAGAACAGTCGAAAGACAGCCACACTCACAAATTATAATACTTCAGCCGCAGAAGCAAACAGGTTCGTTAATTTTTTTCCATCAATAGGGAACTCCTTTCATAGTTCACAATAGACCTATTGCTAAATTACCCAAGCATCAAGGAAAAAGCAGGGAATGGTGTTTCCAAGCCTTTCTCGTATAAAAGATGCGAAGTAAATAACCAAACTAAAGCGTTGACGAACGCGCGTGCAAGATGCCATTTGTTTTAGGCTTTTTCTTTAGGACAGTTACTGCTGCAGACGACAGCCCATGCGGCGCGTGGAACACCATTCCCTGCATTCTCCTTGACGGTTGGGTAATTTAGTAATAGGTCTGTAGGCTCAGCTGCGCTAAACGGACAATCGCATGGCGTTGAAGTAGTTGGGGGCACATTTAACCTTCCCCACTTCTTTCGAGCACACATCTCGCCTCTACAGTTTACTTTAGGTCAAATTTTCACCTGAAGTTTGCCTTCATACAGGTGTTCTCGTACACGTCTGCGTGGTGAAAGCGTTAAATTTCTACTTTTTCCTTTGTCAAAATTTAACCGATTAACTGGTTAAAAATTTAATTGCGATTAAATCAATAATTTATTCATCGGTAGGTTATTAGATCAAGTGCCCAGACCTAGTTATAACGCAACGTAGGAAAACATAAGCAAACGCCCCTTTGTGAGTGGACATTGCCTCGTTCAGCAGTTTGAAGAGCAATGGCCGGGCTAGAGTAAACAGGCGCGATCTCTTACGGCCTTTGCACCGGGAGTAGTTGCTCCCTGCGGCGACAGCTTGGAGGGGTAGCTGTAACCCTACCGCTCCTACAGCGTTATAATTCCTTCTGAGAGGCACGTCCTCTTCACCGTGTTGTCCTCCTTGCTCCGGGGTTTAGTTGGATAAGTTTCTAGCGTAATTAGACCTACAGGTCGTGAGGCCGGCTGCCTTCGGGGACTTATGCGGAACACGTCTTTCTCTTCGTCTCCTTAAGAAAACAAGTTGTTATAGACAAGCATTCAATTATTGTAAGCCGAAACTTATTTCAAACGGCTCACTACAGTTATTTCAAGCCAGTATAATTGCACAGATGTTTAATCGCAGTGGTCGGGGAACAGTTGTTCAGGATGGCTCAGGCGGCGTTGGGAATAGTTGTGTGGTCGCACCCCTCCGCGGCTAAAGAAGTCCCATTGCTCCTCGGCGAGAGTGAAGGCCACAAGGAAACCGCTCTGTAGCCCGGTCGTGGAAGAACATGGCACGGCAGCACTAAGCATCTCGCTTGATTTTATTTTGCAACACTCATTGCGGGGACTCTGAAAAACGAAAGAGAAGCGCGAGGAACCTTCACGAGTTGGGATCCTGGGCCGGCTTGCTAGAGCAGCGTCTCAGCTGAGACTGAGTGAAAGAAAGCAGTGCAAAGGGTGGGGCGCGCGACTGTCTTGAGACGCGGCTTGAGTCCATCTCAGCTCGAGCGCTGGCTTTGGCATTGCTTTCTTTCCCACAGTCTCAGCTGAGACGCTGTTTCTAGCAAGTCGGACCTGTCGGCTTATAATTAGTCGCAAAGGACAAGAGTCGTGGTTGGTGTAGAGCGCAAATTGGAAGCTGGGAGTCGTTGCTTGATTAAACCAACACCATGAAAGTTGATCGTCTGACATTGTTCTTATTTGAATAAATGAAATAAAAATTAATCCAAAGAAAGACGACCTAGTGAGGGTTTCGCACATGTGCAACGCTTTTGATAGAGCACTTCACGGAAAGGGGGTTTATTAGACCATTTTTCTGAGCCTCAGATTTGAGCCACGATGACTGGCTGTTTGTTGCCTTACCATGAGGCCATAAGGACCAGTCACTGCGGTTTGCACATAACACTCTCCGTAAGTTGTCTACGAGTAGAGTAACGTTAAAACTGAAAATCTCAAATCCCCGCACGATGGCGAACAAAACAGAACCAGTGCAGTTGGAAAGCTGGAACCTTAAAAAAAAAAATGTCTGTTAAAAATCTTGGAGTGAAGGGAAAGAAATTCCCCTCGTCGTCACCATTATATGAAGTTCAATATTTGCACCGTTCGTGGTGTCGGAACATGGCGGGCAGCATTGAATAGCTTATTTATAGGCACTAGGTGTTTTCGAGAACTTGCTCGTGACCCTTGTAACGCGCTTCTCGTTTTTTCTTTTTCTTGCAAGATCAACTGATAGACTGCAAGAACGAGAAAGTAGCACGAGGAAATATTTGAGAAAAGAATCCTCTGCGTCAGGGACGGAATCAGCGCCACTTTGCCTGAACTTCTCAACCTCGAATTTCAGCCACCATTCAAAAGATGGCGCAAGTGCGCGTCGTCTGCTACAACATAGGTTCTTTTTATTATTTAGGACAATTAGTATGCTTTAATAAAATTATAATCATAGAAAGTGATTTTAATTAGAACGATAAAAGCTCTAATTAAAGAAACGTTGTTTAAATAGCTGTCCTTTTCTTTGAAACCGGTTTCTTGCGCACAGAGTCGAGCTTCAAAATAGTCCCATGATTTAAAATTATTTTAAACAAATCTGAATACGAATACAAAAAAATCACGCTTGCAGTGAACCAGCTCAGTTCCTCTAGCATACAATTAAAAAAAATTAGATCAGATGCCAGAACGCTGTCTGAGAAAACCAAGAACGCGTTAAGGGAATTCTTTGAAATTTTATCACAATCAAGTTGTGTTTACAAGAAAACGGGTGGCGTTGCACTTCTAATATTTTGTATGCTGAGTTACTATATTTACCAGGAGCATTCCCTTAAATGTCGTTGCTGCGTTATGATGTGAAACTGAGTTACGAGACTTCAAAATCGCATAAAAAAGGCTCTTTTTGAATAAATATTAAAAAATGTGAGTTGGCTAATTAAGAAAAAACACGTATGCACGGAACTAGACGGGTCCTTCATCTATTCAATAAAAAAATAAGAACGCGTCTTGGATGCATTACAAGTCTAGAAACTTGGAATGCAAAGAGGTATGTCTTTGAAAATATCAAAACTTGCACTTTTTGTTTTCTTATTGTGCGTTAAGTTTTGAAACATGCGTATCATGTTTTGCACTAAAAGAGTAATGATGAATTGGCGATTTATTTGCGAAAAGAACGAAATGTGTAACACGCGCACAGACGCGACATTTGCACCGCAAAGAGGAGCGTTAGCACAGCTGCCACCGGTATTATGGTTGGGGCCGTGGGACCGCCGCCTTAAATAACGTGGAAGGACCTCGCGGCCCCCACAGATGCTTTTGACGCTCGAGTTACCGGTTCCACCAAGCGCGAACCGGTTTAGACCGGTTCTTAAACAAGAAGAACTCCTAGCCGTTCAGAAGAAAATGTTGGTTAAACACAGCGTCATTTCCATTAAAAGAAAACAAGAAAAAACTAATATGTTTAATAAAAGCCCTGCTGCGGAAACGAGGACAGCAGAATAAATCTATGCCTAATTTCGTTTTGGGATCTTGAATTTTTCACGCAAACACCATTCAATGAAAATTGCGTGATTATACAGCTGCTTGGAGACAGTATCAAAGCAGGCTACTCACATGCGAAGTCAATCATCCAGCACGCACAGTGACACCGTGATGGTAGCACGCTGCCCACAGTCGCAAACTACTCACAAAACAAAGATTAGTCGAAAAGTGTTTAGACAGCAACACTTTCGTCTATCAGGAGTTTGGCAACATTGTTACCCACTGTAGATGATAAATTTATACGTGCAGTACGACTGCTAGCGTGGGGTCTTTAAGGATTATCACGCATCACGGATACACGACCACACGCCGGTACGGTGCTCATCCAGATCGAAACGGAACCCACACCGAACATCCGAACGACCTCGCTCGAGCGACTGAGTTGTTAACAGGAGAAGACAACCAAGGTCCATCGAAAGACGATTAAAAGAAAAGAAGGACAAAACAACAAAACGAGAGACTTGCACTTTCTAGGAAACACACACATAAACAGACACACACACACACACACACACACACACACACGCACGCACGCACACGCACACGCACACGCACACACAATTACTTCAAGCAGCGTACAGAGCTCTGGGCGATTGGTATCCCGGCGACCGGCTCCGCAGTGTCGCGCACGCCGCGGCTTCGCCTCTTGGTGCCTCCAGCTTTCGTCACCGCGGAACAAACGCACCGAGAGCCGTAAACATTTTATTTCTTCGCGTTTATGTTTGCTTCCTCCTTCCTTGAGAAATATTACTTAGAGGCAAGAAAACACACACACACAAGCGTGCGCTCAAAGAATAGCTTTTTAGCCTCTCGGCGTAGTCAGTAATACTGAGTTTCACTTTAGGACGTTCCGCGATGGATGCTACAAACTACAGGGACCCATCCATAGTTCGTAGCTTGCCTCGTGACTTCGCGCTCCCCGCGTCTTTCCGCTCAACCAGGACACATGACGCCCTCGAGCTATGAATTGACTCCTGCGGCTCGAAACGTCATTTGCGGTCCATTGTAAGGTGAGACAAGTTATACAAGCACACGCCTCCAAGCCGACTCGTCGACGCCAATTCGTGCTGTACATAGGCGTGAAATATACTTATTGGTTGCATTATAATTAAGCTTTCTCATGTCGTCGCTGCCGTGTGTATAGTCAAGACTGAGCCACTCACGCCACCGTCACGAATATTTAACTGACTTCGCGCCGCCACCCACAAGAAGGCGCAGCTTACATTTTCATTACGCCCAACCGTTTTTAATAGGGACCCTTAGCAAACCGCTGCCGTGCTCCGCGTACCGTACTATCGGAGCCTTTGAAGCATGCTTTTAAGCGCGCGCCTCGCGGTCAAGCTACCACCCAGGCGCGCGCTTAAAAGCATGCTTCAAAGGCTCCGATTGTGCGGTACGGGGAGTACGGCAGCGGTTTGGTAAGGGCCCCTAATGAATCGGTAACCGTCACATGAGATTACGGTTCCGTTCCAGTTCCGGTTCAATATCAAATGTTTGATTACGGTTAGAGTTTTTTCTTTTTACCGGTTCAATAAAAATAACAGTTTTACCCCGGTTTTCAGTTAGGTTCGACACCCTGGGTAACAGCCAGATGCTAATTGCTCATAATTACAACAGCACCTTTGTCGCGTCTCGCGGCGCCAGGAACGGCACTTTGTCCGTCTACTTCTATTCAGTTTTGGTTGCTTCACTGAAGACGCGCCATTTTCATCCTCGAAGCAGCATAAGCCAGCGAGACAACGAAGCCGTCAGTCACCTTCAGTGCAATGTTGCTGTTTTAAGAGCCACTTGCCATGCGCTAACGAATTGCGCCATCAGCTCGTCTCCAGATGGAAATCGAGACAGCTCGCGTAATAACCGAGCCCATTCCATTCCACTCCATTCCGGGCAAAATATATGTAATTACATTGCCATTCCATTCCCTCCCAGCGCCGCCGCCATTCCATTTCCTTTCCATTCCGGGGTCGCGAAAATGCAAAATGATTCCGGAATTATTCCAGTCCCGCAGCGGCGATTTTGCTACACTCATACCGGCCGCTTCGGCACAGCGGGGCACACACGCGGACTTGAATGGTCCTAGTGGGTGATCCCGATGGTCCGCCTACGCTGGTGACGCTTTAATAAAACGTTGGGGCTCCAATCCACGCTGTGAAGGTGGTTGGGCAGCGAAGCTGTGGTGTCCCCTGCAGCGATAGCCCGCTGCACTATATACCCTTCGTATGGCAAACGCCACCAGGTGGTGCTCCAGTCATTGACGTCCCAGCAAACTTCCGGTTTATAAAGATAATAAACAAAGGCCAACGTAACACCGCTGCTCGAAATGTAGATGACACGTTTAATCACCCATTCTCCATGTGAACGCCAAAAGAACGAAGGAATGCGAGAAGTGTGAAGATGTTTCGAGTGTTCTTGTAAACCACCTTGCCTCCTCCAACAAGTAATATTGTAAAGCCGAAGGCCCCCGTTTGATCTCCAACTTTGTTGTCCGTGTAGCATTTATGCATTCTAGCACTGGCGACATAAGCAAGCTCAACAGGCATGCAAAGACGGTGCGACCGAAGTCGCTTGGGATGCAAGCGGCATTTCGTGTTTCTAAACAGCAAAAGGGTCTATGCCCAATGATTGATGAGAGAAAAGTAAATGCACTGTACCAAAACGTTTTGTATGTAAAAGGATAGTGACGTCACTCCGCGCGTCACAAGCTGCCGTCGCAGCGGCAGCTTGTGCAACGTTAAGGAGTTTTCGTAGATCGTTTTCGTTATCCCACAACGCTCTCCGGAACCCTCTACGATACCCGAAACTCTAAAGTCATGGCCATCTGCCCGCAGTTGCAGTAGCGGCTTCTTCGTTGCGGAGGGACTAGCGGATGCGAGAGACGCGGTCCACTGAAACTCTCTAGTAATCTTTACCGAGAAACGTATGCGTTGAGGCTACGTGCTTCGCATTGTTATTAGGAGTGTCTCTTCATCAATCATGCAGTTCGGATGCTTGTTTTGCACTTGTTCTTTATTGAAACGAATGAGGTGCGTTATGTTGTATGCGTGATATGCATTTTCGCTTCAATCGCTGGAGGATTTTTTACGTGAGGACGAAGACACGAACAAATTCCAGAAACAAAAACTGTGAGTCATACACAGCTTGGCTTTACTCAACAAGCAGCAGCAAAATATCACCTGTAAATTCTGTATCTAGATCTGTTGTAGCTTACTTTGCCAGACAACACCGGCATTGAGCAGTATCTAAAAAAATATAGAGTTGACAAGCTCTCTTTTTCTAGGAAACACCAATGTCAGCTCTCAGGATTACCCGCGTTCTGCTCACGTGCTTGCCACCCTGCTTTGCGTGCGGCGTCAAAACAGTGGCTGTTCACGGCGCGCTCAGAGAACGAGCTGCAGTGCAAACTATGACGACTGAAGTCAGTTAAAAGGGGCCATGAAACGGTTTTTCAAACGTCTTTTTCAGCTGTAGGCCTCAACTCCAAAACGAACTGAGAAATCACGTGGTCGTGACATGCTAGAGCACCGGTGCGATGGCCCCATCTTCCACCGTGCTTTTTAAGCACAGCATAGAACTTGACATTCGGAAGTGATGATAAGTTCCGTCAGGGCACTCATTGGCCACGAATGCGAATTCAAATATTCGTCAACGAATTGATTGTTGACTAGCGCACAGGTCTGAGTGGCGTAGTTCACGTGTCCAATGCGTGAGCTGGAGTCGGCTGACGTGCTTTGAATACCGCGGATGTATCATAGTGCGTCGTCGTCGGGTCGTTTTCTGGATTTATTTGTTTCCGACACTTTCACCTTTGTAATGTGACTTGGTGCTCTACCGTCCTAGGCTCCTGGCCGTTGGTAGTTGCTGAAAATAAATAAACAAATATATCGTGAAAAGCCGGAGAGCTTTCGAAGGAAAGGAGGCACGAAATAGTCCACTATATTTTCGAATGTTTGCATAGAAAAGCTGGCTTTTGACTTCTTACCCTCTCTCTTTTGACCCCCTCAGCGATATGAGATTAGGTAAGGCCCTTTCTAAAATCATTTATCCCAGCCCAAAATTTATATAATTTCCCCTTTAAAGGGGCGAGACACAATTTTTGAAATTTGCGCAAATACCGCTTAAAACGGATGCCTGACGTTAATGACCTATGAAACACGCGTTCGTTTTTCACCCCACGCAATAGAAGTCCCCGCAAAAAATTAAAGAAAACGAGCATCGTTCACCCCTCAACTCGCAGCCAGAACAAGCGGCCACGTGATCTGGAGCCGACTATATGCCGCCAATGTTGATCATAGCCACGCGCTGGGGTTGGCAAAGCACAGGACACGCGCTGAGTTCCAGACATTGTTATGGCTCGGCTATTGTCGTCATTGCAGCGATTGGACACGGGCCACTACCCGAATGCTTCTCGAGCTAGTAATTATCACGAGCCCAAATCGAGTGCCCACGCAATGCTCGGGTCCAATCTATGAACAGCATTCAAATATCGTCATATGGGTGTACTGCGATCCCCACGTTACGTCATCAAATTTTGCAAAGGAGAGATTGCATGAAAATGATCGCTTTTGTCCTTGAAATTACACCGCAACAAAGGAGTTTCTTGGCCAGTGGCGTTGCGTGCGAGTATCCTTGAGTCCCACTAGTACCAGTAAGCTCGTGTAAAGTGAAAAACATTCCAATTGAATATCGTTGCACAGCTCTTTAAAGGGGCGGTTCAACGATATTAAATTGGAATGTGTTTCACTTTACATGAGCTTATTAGCACTATTGGGACTCAATGATGCTCGACCGCAACGGCACTGGTCAAGAAACTCCTTTGTTACGGTGTAATTTTAAGGACAAAAGCGAGCGTTTTCATTCTATCCCTCCTTCGCAAAAGTTGATGAAGCAACTGTGCGGTCGCAGTACCGCCCAGTGACTATCTTTGAATGCGGCTCATAGATTGGACCCGAGCATTGCGTGGGAACTCCATTGGGGCCCGTGATAATCGATAGCTCGAGGAGCATTCGGGCTGTGGCCCGTGCCCTGTCGCTGCAATGACGACAATCGGCGAACCATAACAATGTCTAGAACGCAGCGCGTGTCCTGTGCCTTGCCAACCCCAGCGCGTGGCTGTGGTCAACTTTCACGACATATAATCGGCTCCGGATCACGTGGCCGCTTGTTCTGGCTGCAAGTTGAGGGGGTGAGCTTTGCTCGTTTTTTTTTTAATTTTTCTGAGACTTCGATTGCGTTTGATGAAAAACAAACGAGTGTTTTACAGGTCATTAGCGCCAGGGATCGATTCTAAGCGGTATTTGCGAAAAGTACAAAAAACGTTGCATTACCCCTGTAATATTCGCCGGTTGTTGCGAATCTAAATTTTGTCACTGTCATTACGACCGAGCGCGGTTCTTACTGGACACGGGTGCTGCGTGAGCGTTTGGTTAGAACTCTGCTGCAATCTCAGCGGTGGCGGACTTTGGGCTCGGGGAGCAATCGTTGCGTCAGTGCCAAAGTACATTAGATATCACAAAACATCTGCAGTGCAGCCATCTACGATTTATAAGTGAGAGCTAAAATGAATAAAATGAAATTTGTTTTTCTACCTGCGCCACCAAACGGTATAATATGTTTAAACAAATTAAAAATAAATAAACAGTGTCTGGTATGATCAAAAACTAAATTTTGATTTCAAAGCCAACTAACAAACAAAAACAGGGAGGAAGCGAAACTACTGGATCGAATACGAGAATTTGTTTTGTTGCAGTGCAGACAAAGGAATGGCCCTTTCTGAAAATACCAGTGCTACGTGTGAGCGCCCCGCGGCATCATGGAACTTTGAGTGTGTCGCGCTTTTTAGCTAAGCCTAGTCTAGCCTAGTCAAGATTTTGCATGCTAGGTGGTGGACGCTACCGCCCGAACTGGAGCACCATTCTTGATCCATTCCTGCGTTCAGGCGAGCTAACGGTCTATGAACGTTGTTAAAACTAAGCTGTGCGTTTTTTTTCTTTATTGGCGAAGGAAAGTTAAATGTACCAACTAGCTCAACTGCTTCCCGTACCGAAATAAGAAAACACCCAGGATGCGTGAGTGATACCTCGCTCTTTTGGCTCGTAACCCACGCGCGACGGCCCATTAAAACAAGAACGCTGGCCCACCCACAACAATTAAAGCACATTCTGTCTTGGGAAAAGTGAGGCCATTCATTGTTGTGGAAATGCTCGAGACACGTGCCGCGCGCCCCTTTTGGGAAGAACATGGCGTCTGAAATCTAGCTCAGTGCTGCGCTGTGTCACCATAATCTTCCCAATAGTTGCACGTGCCTCGTGCATCGTCGCACCTTCCACTATTTTTAAAATATGAAGGGTGTTTGACAACAATGGCCCATCCACAAAAGGGAAGTGGAGAGACATTGTGTAATTGAGGGTTTCTCACCTTATCTGGGCAACGCAGCGCAGCACAGGGCGCTGCAAAATTTTGCCGTCTATCGTACGCAGCAAGCCAATGCGAACGTAGGCAACGTAATTCGCGCAGGTGAAACGGCTGTACCATGCAGAAGACGACGGAGCAGCAACCCTCAGTTTTCCCATAATGCCTCACGCGCACTGCTTGTGGGCACGCGCTCCTTTCCAGAAAGGTCCAATATTGCCTCCTATGCTCAAGTTAAAAAGAAAATGACTTTATTTTGAGTTTGGTCCACACACCTATGCCTTTTTTTATTGTGGAGATTTGAGAGGCGAAGTATATTTAGACGCTTTGCAGCAACCGACGTTCGATTTTTGTTTTCTCTCATTACGTTTACTTCATTTCATCATTACCACAGCAGGGCAGGTGTTTGACATTTTAGATTATGCTGTGTCATTCTGCGCAGTACTGTCCTTCGTAAAAGCTCGCCAACGGCCGCTTTACCGGCTCGGCATCGGGGTAAGACAAAAGGTCAGCAATGGCGGTTGTTATCTGGCCCGTGTGCAGAGCGTATATTGTTGCGGCGTTCGATTTACCCGCACCTCCTGCACCGGTGTAGAAAAGTGCAGGGCAGTGTACTTCTGGTATGTGTATTCAGATACGACCACCAAAATTGAAGTTCTACTCTAGTCTCTGTCGATAAGAAAGCCTTTGCTGACGTCATAGTCAGTATTCGGCCAATCGTGGAAGGTCGACCACAGCGACGCTTTCGATCGCGCACGTCGCCAATAGCACGAAGCTATTGTAAAGAGGGACGCTTTGAAAAAAGACCCACAAAAGTAAGACAATTATCACACTCCGTTTCCCTCTAATGGTACGTTTACACCTGAGAAGAAATCCGCTGCCGCGGGAGCGGATCCGCTCCCGGCGGCGGCGGCGACGAGCGGGTTGCGTTTACATCTATTTCCTTCGAGCGGCGGCGGCGGCGGCGGCTGCGGCAGCTGTTCTCGTAACATCCGGTCAAATATGACGAGAAGGCGCGAGAGTTCCCACCTCGGCTGTCTCTCCCGGGCGTTGCTGCTCCCGGAAGAACGTGTTGTGAATTGTAATTTTGGCACCTCCTACTCACGCGAAACAGCCGTACAGTGCTCGTGTAAATATGCGGTTGACGAAAACGAGGAAGACGAAGCAACGGTTTGGCTCGGGGCAGATCGAAGAAGAAGACGTACGGAACGACTGCGATCACCGACACCAGCAGATTAACTTCGTCATGTAAATAGTAAATCCATTCTGTTTTTTACCGTAAGTCTTTGACGTTCAATTAACGCAACAGAACGCATACTCATGACGTAGGCAGCGTCGCGCTGCGCAAGAATGTCACTTCCGGTCAGCGAAACGCCTCGTTCGGCGGCAGAAATAGGTCCGGACCTAAACGGCTCGCCGCCGCGTTTTCCGCCCAGCGTTTCGCTCCAGCGGCAAAAGCTGGGCGGATTCGCCAGCGGATCCGCAAGTGTAAACGTACCATAAAGCCTGGTTCAGACAGTTGCGTTTGACTGCGTTGCGGCAACGAGAAACCAGGACATTCCTGCTGCTTATATCGCGCGCCAAGATGATTCCTTAAATTGGATTCCACGCTTCATACGAAGCACAGATGTGCTGGTGACTCGCTTTCGGTTCTCGACGCAACGCAATCAAACGCAAGTGTCTGAACCGGCCTAAGTCCGAGAGTAACAGATGCTACGATCTGATGGAGCTATAGACCAACTCAACTCACTTACGTCACGCCAATGCAGTGGTGCTGCTGTCGGTACTACGCACGTGTAGACGCTTCACTCGTCCTGTATTTGGTTTGTGCGCACGCGCAATGCCTACTCCTGGCGTGGGCAAAGCGTGCTTGTTTGTAAACACTGTGTTGGTGTATACATCGTTTCACCTTGCGTTCCGACGCAGCTGACGCCACGAGGTGATGGGACCAATCAGACAGCGTTGAAAGCTCACCATCATGGTGTTCGTTATGTTTCCGTACGGATTATACCGTCGCTGAGCTAATCATAAACAGAAAAGGCCCAGTGACTTGCGCTTTTGAGGCTGCTTGTTTAGTTCCGTTAGCTCGTAGCGTCGGCTGCGCCTGGAGTTTAGCTGAAGCGAAGTATAGTCAAGAGGTGCCAAAAACTGCATCGTCACGGCTGTCGTCATGTTTGTGCACCCGCTATCGCAGGCTAAACTTATCGCGCCAAGGAGGTCATAGAGGGCAGAAGGTCGCGTCCGTATTCTTCGTACAGAAAGCGAAGTGTAACAGAAGCAGGCATGACCACAAAGTGTTCCCTCCGTCTCTCGTCTATTGAGACGATCCTTTTCCTGAGTATTTCTCCTTGTACCAAGTTCAACGTTTTTTACCGCAGTCTCGGGTAACTTTCATTGTGATTAGAAAATTCGGTTAACGGACGCTGCCATGAAACTATGGGGCAAACAAACGCGTTGACATATCGTTGCTGTGGAGCCTGGGCCGGCAGTAGTGTAACTCAGCGTTCTCCAGATAGACGTCGAATGAGGCCACGGGCAGCGAACGGCAAACAATTAAACCTTACTCAAGAGTTTCACTCTCTCCTCAAGACCGGAATCTCTAGCAATTTTAATATATTTCCTTTAGCCCTAACTTTTCAAAGAGCAAACGCAACGACCCCCATGAGCCAATCACAGCAATGGTGCGAAGCACGTGACTGCCCTCCGCCGGGGAAGTGCACTCTGAAGATACGTTGTGACAGGCTTCGCTGCGACGCGCTGATTGACCCCCTGGAGTCGTAGCCTTCCACGTTTGCCAAGTTATGGTGAAAAGTAGTATGGTCTACATGTCAGCTGCCATCCGATATGTATGATTTGTAAAAATCGGGAAATAAAAACCCGTTACCATTTCCGAAGACCTAACGAAAGGCTGACGGAAATGAAGGGTGAATGGGTTTCAAATAAAGTGGGGTTCAGAAACAGGTCAGGCCATCCATAGAGGTT
>JAZHYW010015331.1:0-19053 GCA_037355805.1 Ixodes ricinus
TCGCGAGCTGTACAATAAGCTGATGGCTGTATTAATTCCGTACTGGCCCCGTGTAAGGGTGTTCACGAAAAAGGAGTTCGGACCTTATGTAATGATCTACAAATATCTTCTCGAATAGTTGAAACTGCCGCTCCGGTATCCACCAATGCCAAAATATCCAAACCTTCAACGCAAACTTTGATTAAATTGAATGGGACTACAGGGAGGAGTTGTATGGGTTGAAATTGCGCAGCTCTCCCCCAAGAACTGCGGTTTTAGTTTTCCGTCGTGTACTTGGGATAGGTCTGCTTAGAAGATATTATTGGTGATCCAAAACTACCGTCTTTCATCCAGGAGACTTCGTCATGATCTCGTTGCCTACACGCCAACCAGGCCGTTGCGAAAAATTTCTCCCACACTACATTGGCCCCTTCAGAGTGCTCGCCCAGACATCCCCGGTCAACTATCTCGTTGAGACAGGACAGCTTCACTCGGATCGCAGACGTCGCGCCCACGAAGTTCTTCATGTTGGACTGCTCAAACCATTCACTCCCCGCTGACGCACCCTACCTCTAAAACCAAGTGGCCAGAAGGCCATACCTCAACCGCCAGGGAGGAACGTGTGAGGATGCTCAAGGACAACACCCACTTCATCTTCATTATGATCATCATCACTGCCATTCCCAATTATTCTATATTCACTTTCTATTTCTCTGATCGCCTCGAGTACGGACGTCCGTGCTTGGATTTTCCCGAAAGCAGTCGCTCAATAAATCTGTCCCCGGTACTCCTCATCTTGTCCTCACATATATATATATATATATATATATATATATATATATATATATATATATATATATATATATATATATATATATATATATATATATATATATATATATATGTGTGTATATATATATATATGCTATGCGTGTTTTAGGCTTTACATATTTGTTTTTAAAAGAATTAAGCCACGAAAGCTACCCTAAAACGGTCTGTGCAAGTGAGTTATAAGGAGAGAGAAACAATTTTGTGCCGCGTTTTAGATTTTATTTTTTAGTGTAATTCGTATAGGTAGCGTACGTTTTTCTCGGAGTTTCTTTTTTTTTTGTGTGTGTGTGTGAAATATTACGTAGGCGCTTCCTTCGAGTTTATTTTTACTTGATTCCCAATTCATTAAAATGTTTAGTTTAATTGTGCTATGTTTTCAATTTCCCGAAATTCACTACAGAACTAAGCAATATCCAAATACAAACATATTTTAGGTTAACCTGTATCAAATATTTCTTTAGCTTGCTTTTGCTTGCAATTTCGCATTAGAGATACTAACTGTCCCATGACAAAAATTTCTATCAAGTGTTGCTCGAATAAACGTAAACACATTGAAACAATTAGGCAAATGAACGTAGTCACTGGCAAAGAGAGAAGCTCCAGCTGCTCCTACGAAATGTATGGGTTTCTATTTTTCCCCGTTATAGGAGCACAACCCCTCCTTCTCTAAGTAGCTACTGTGTGGTCAAAACTGAAAACCAGTACCGTGGAGTTTGCCTCCAATTACAAGTGCGATGACCCGTTGTCCTAGACGAACCCTGACCAGATATACGGTAAACCCCCTTTGATCAATGGTCCGAGATTTGAAAGCAAACTGAAGTGGCCTCTTCTTGGAACCGCTAACGCTTTGCTCCGCCCAAACTGACCGTCCTTTTTTTTTTTTTCATTATAACCTTGAAATTTTTAGTTTTGCGGATATATGAAGGTTAATAAAAATTCTAACGGCGAGTTTTTTTTTCTGCTTTCTTTTTTGTCAGACTTATCCGAAAACACTGTACGCTAAATAAAAGGATACCAATCGTTACAATTAGCTCCTTATTTTATGTCCCCCTTGCCGTATAACCCACCTCCAAAGACCGTTCAGTGTAGCTTCCACAGATTTTTACACCAAATATGTAAACCCTTAAACACCAACACCCGGTAGATACAAGATGGCACTGTGATTTAAATGACTTGATTAAAATTGTCCAATCCACTGAGCCGCTTTTTTCTTATTTGCGATTAACTAGAGCTTGTTAAATGGTCGTATACCTTCTCAAGGCAAAGTTGAACTAAACAGTTAGTAATCACAAAAGCGTATTTCCCAAAAATTTACCACGTCTCCACGTGGTGAATGATGATAATTGGGGCGAAGCTCTGGTGGTGCTTGTCTGCGTAGACGCTGAGCCGCAGCATGCCGAGCCTTTCGTTCGTTTTCATCCATGTCAGAAAGAGAATGTGTGGTATGGAACGTGGTTATATACACATTTGAGCATTTGACCGCAGCGCCCTCTCGTCTATAAACGTTGAGCCAATGCATGCAAAGTTTAACGCGATTATATACGCATTTGACCGCAGCGCCTTCTCCTGTATAGACGTGGAGCGGCTACATGCAACGTTTCATCCATGACATCCCCAGCTCTTGAGTTACTACCACATCTCAGTGCCCCCTACTCGTCCCGCAGTCATGGCCGAGTGGTTAAGGCGATGGACTAGAAATCAATTGGGGTCTCCCCGCACAGGTTCGAATCCTGTCGACTGCGCAAACATTTTTTTTTCTTTTATGTGAGCACGGACGGACGGACGGACGGACGGACGAAGGCTAGACCCTAAGGAGCTTCGCCCCTAAAATGACTCACTACAGTTCCCGACGACTTTTTGAAGATTATCTTTAAAATCGTTTAGTAGTAGCCAGTAAATTATAGCGGTTTAGCTATAATCGCGTCCCTAAGATTGTAGAACATTGTCCCCATTTCACCCTATCTCGTCTCTTCTCAACTAAACTCTGTAAATAATTTTATTATTTCAGTCGCACTGCTATTCGGCTAGAACAAACACAAAAACAAAAACGAAAAACTTCCTCTTGCTTTTTCTTTTCCTTTCTCTTCGAAGTTAGCTTTGTACAAACGCTTGCGTGCTCTATATAGGAGGCTATGATATACGCGTCACATATATATGTAACTAGAGTAATTTAAACTTAACTATGATTCTGGAAACTATGCAAAGTCGTTATGTCTGTTTCTTAACCACTAGCTCTCTTCACACTGCAAGCGTCCCTGCCGTGAACTCCAACTTGTCTTTGCATAACTTTGCACTGCGTCACAAAGTCGATCGAGTGTGTCTTATTCACAAGATCTTTCACACGAAGCCGTCACTCGGTCTACATCGTTTTGCCACGACCTTTCTTGGTTTTATTCCGTCTCGCTCATCCATGAGTAAGGCATACACTCTGAAATTGTGCGTCTACTTTCACGCACAACACTTCGGAGAACCGATCACCGCAACTTACGGGAGGCAGATCAGCGAATGACGATGCCGAAACATACGTTTGGACCAAAAAACGCAGTCTAAGTTGTGACATTAAGGAATGCAAAACGTCACGCTTGCATTGCTTAATGTCAGAACTAAGACAGCTTTTTGGTCTAAACATATGTTTCGGCATCGTCATTCACTGAGCTGCCTCCGTAAGTTGCGGTGATTGGCTTTCCGAGTGTTGTGCGGGAAAAGTAGACGCACGTGAGCATTTTTTGGAGTGTACTAATGCGGAGGGCGAGTTCGTCTGCTTTCTGCAGGGTTGTGGCGACGTCAGAATGCCGATCTCTCATTGGCTCTGATTGAAGGATAGAGGGTAGACCTGAAGGCAGCTTGCGTTGAGGTCTACCCACTATTCTTTCAATCGGAGCCAATCAGAGATCGGAGTTCTGACGTCACCCTCAACCCCTGCGAGAAAAAAAAAAAGCAGACCAACTTGCGGTCCGCATATTTGTCAATACTACGACCACTGGCAGCTTAAGAAACAGCGGGTGCCGACCGAGTGCCGTGCATCTCATTCGCAGCTCCTCAGCCAATCAGGCTTGCGGCATTCGCCGACTGAAACACCGTAGAGCCAATCACGAAGCAAGGAGCGGTAATATAATGAGCCACGCCCATGTTTTCTTAAGATGTGACTCTAACACATTGCATCAGCCGTTCCTCCTCAAAAAGCTCCTTAGGATGGCTTGAACCGCCTTTCCACTTACGTCGCCACAATCCAGCGCAATCACTCGTTCGAATCGGCTATTACTAATACTATATTGTACAGTGCCGCATCTCAATTTGAGATTTGCTTTTGCAGTTACCGTTACGTAATTTTACTTTTTCATACGCCCTACCTCTATCCGTAATGTCGTCGGCCTTGATGACATTAAAAAGAAAACCTTATTCCTCTGAATAATTATAGATGGTTAAAATACAAGAAATATGAATTCCAATTAGAACTCTTGGAACGTGTACGTTCTGTACTTAAGCCCGTGTTTTTTTGGCTTAGAGTTTTAATTTGGCATTTTCTTAAAAGTTTATTCTTAATTATAAAGGAACTCAAAATTTAAAAAAATTGCAATAACATTTGACTCACAGCACGCATCCATATTAAAGTTTCATTGTTTGCGTAGACACGTTTTGCTCATCAGCGCCATTTCGCATTGATCCGTGTATTAGCCACTGTAAAGTAACCATCCTTGCGTACTTTCAGAATATTTCTGAATGGCTCAGGGGATGAATCTTTTATTAAGAAGTAAACGCTCGATCATGCCGTAATTGTTTGAAAGCCAACAAATCAAGCCGCTCCAATGCGGCTCGAAGCCATGAGTTTGTTTACCCGCACGGCACGTCGTAGCCGGTATTTCTATTGTAGTTTCTTTTTCTATTTGTGCTGTTCGCGCACGGCTTCAATTGCCGTCTTGAATTAATCTCTGTAGAGCGGATATGCACTCAGCTGGAAGGGATGCTTCACAGGCAGAGAAATCGCTTTTCGATCAACTTGAATGCAGTCAAAGCCGCGACTGGCGGTGTTAAGTGGTACGGAGCTACACCGTGGCGAGCTCGAAAACTTTTAGCGCTCATCCCAGCGCGCCACTTGGAGGGGCAGTTTCTCCAGGAACTGTAGTATATTTAACCAGCAAAATAAAGGATAGCTTTTTTTTTCTTTTTCGATTTTACCAATTCTTTTTTCATGCTGATATTCCACACTGTGCGTATATATACGTGCTTTCCGTCATAATTTCGTACTTTTCAGTCCTTTCCACAGAGCGCAATCGCTCTCGCGTAGGAGACAAACCGACAGTCACATTGGCCACAATACGATAGGAGCTTACTGTTCAGACCAGCGTTCCAACATGACTATCCGCACGTCGACCGATTGCACCTAATCCCTCAAGTGGCCTAAACCACACTGTGGTCTAAACTCTTTAATGTAAAGCGAATGTCAACCTGCGACACTCCGCCCCCTCCGATCACGGCTCGGCCAGTGGCATCAATGCCCGACAGTTTACGTCATCTCATCTTGTTGTTACACCACTGATACGCGAACACACGGTCACATCGGCGATAATTCCAGTCTTCTGTTAACAACGCACAACACTGCCATCACGATGTTGCTGCTATGTTGCCAGAGCTCCCTACACAGACTGTACCAGAGCTCCTTACCGCAATCAGTGGAGGAAAGCACTTTTCAAATATTGACTTGGCGCAAGCCTACCAGCAGCTGCGACTCGACGAAGCTACGTCTGAGGTATTGTGCATCAATACGATCAAGGGACTGTACCGCGTCAAGCGTTTGCCCTTCGGCGTATCTGTAGCCCCGGCAATCTTTCAAAAATGCATGGACGTGTGCGTTGCAGGGCTACCGGGCGTTGCCACATACCTTGACGACGTCCTCATCACTGGCTCCACCAAGGACCAGCACTTAGAGCGACTCGAAGCAGTTTGAGTCAAGCAGACCTTAAGGTCAAGAAAGAAAAGTGCCATTTCGATATGTCGGAGGTTGAATTCCTCGGATACCGAGTGGATGCTGCAGGCATCCGGCCGACACAAGAAAAAGTCAAGGCGATTGTAAAAGCGCCAGAGCCGAAAGACAAGTCGGAACTACAATCATTTTCTTGGAATGGTTGCCTTCTACAACCGGTTCGTCAGACATCGAGCAACTGTGGCCGAAAGCTTGCATCGCTTGCTCGACAAAAATGTGCCATGGAAATCGGAGTCCCGACATAAAAAGGACTACCAAGCGCTGAAGGACTTGCTCTCATCAGCAGAGCTCCTAGCACACTACAATCCTGACAAGCCGCTCTTGCCGCGAGATGCCTCTCCCTACGGCGTAGGAGCCGTACTTGCCCAGCTAGACAACCAAGGCCGCGAAGCTCCCATTGCTTACGCGTCTAGAACCGCTAGGAAAGAGTGAAAGGAGCTATGTCCAGCTTGACAGAGAAGGTTTGGCTATTAAGTTCGGAGTTAAACACTTTCATGAGTACAATGCTGGAAGGTCCGTCACACTATATACTGACCACAAGCCCCTGCTAGGCATCCTCAACTCAGACAGGCAGATGCCACTGGTACTGTCCCCGAGAATGCTACGCTGGTGCCTGCATCTCCAAAACTACGACTATAACCTGGTTTACCTACCCGGCGCACTCCATCAAAATGCGGATGCCCTGAGCCGTCTTCCACTGCCCAGCAACGTGGACGAACCACACGGTCCTGCAGACATCCTCATGATTAAGGTGCTCGAGACACCATCCCTCTCAGGAAGGGACATAGCCCGTCTTACGGCAAAGGACCCTCTCCTGGCGAAGGTCTACCAAGCCGTCCAGTCCGGAGCCGCCAAATGCTCTGGCCGGAAAACAGTTCGTAACCTATATGAGTCAATTTAACGAGCTATCGACCCACAAGGGATGCGTCTTATGGGGTCCACGTGTGGTTATTCCGAAGGAGGCACAGCCAGCAGCCATGAAACTCCTGCACGCAAACCATCCAGGAGTAACAGCCATGAAACGCTGTGCGCGAAGTCATCTTTGGTGGCCTGACCTCGACAAAGAAACCGAAAGGTGCGTCCAACTCTGCTCAAAGTATCAGCAACAAGTACGCGCTCCTGTTGCAGCACCAAGTCCAACTTGCGAACACCCTCAGGAGCCATGGAGACTGCTTCACATGGACTTAGCCGGTCCTTTTGAAGGAAAAATGCTTCTGATAGTTGTTGACACATATTCCAAATGGTTGGAAGTCCACATATGCTCTTCAGCAACTGCTTCCACCGTCATTGACGCCCTCCGATCTATGTTTGCCACATTTGGCATCCCGAAAGTTGTCTGCAGCGACAATGGCGCGCCATTTTTAGCCAAGGACACTAATCAATTCCTGCAAGCCAATAACATCCGGCACATCACAAGTGCTCCTTATCCCCCGGCCACCAACGGCCAAGCTGAACGCATGGTTCGGGAAACAAAGGAGTCGCTCCCCAAACTTTCAAAGGAAGTCTGAACTGCCGATTGGCAAGGTTCTTGTTTAAGCACCGTACAACAGTAAGCTCAACAACAGGGAAAACACCAGCAGAGTTGATGTTCCGACGACAACTACTTTGCCCATTTGACAATATTCATCCGCGGGGTAAGGAAGGTGAAGAAGGCTACAAAGACGCTAAGTTCAGCAATTCACAAGCCGTCTTCATTAAAGGATTCGCGGGACAACCCAAATGGATAGAAGCTAAAGCGCGGTTCAAACAGGCCCGGACTACGGAACCCGGGCCAGCCCAGATGCCGGAATCTGTAGTGACGTAATCACGTCCGGCGTCCGTTTACGGGTGCAGACGTCACGGTTTGGTTTGAGCGGCGCGCGATGGGCCCCGGCATACGGGAGCTGACGTCACGGCGGCTCCCCAGGCTACCAATCAACGGCTGTCGTCAAGCGGAGTCGTCGCCGTCGCGGGCGAGGCAGGCCATGCCGGGCACGCCGGGCGCCGGGCACGCTTCGCGCTCCGTCTAGAGCGGCACTGGTGCCTCGTTTTCGTCGCTTTGTTTTTCGCGATGGCGTCGTGTCGGCAGGATCCTGACTACGAAGCTTCATTTGCCTCACTTATGAACCTGTGTGTGATGAGGTACGTCACATATGCAAGAACTATCGACTGGCGTCGGCTGACTACTTCTCGCGGCTGCGTGTGAGCAGTACCTGCGGAGCGTGAAGAAAAAGAAGCGAAAGGCCGTCCGCGAGCTCCTGAAGTCTCGGAAAATGCTCGGCGAGTATGCCACCATCGTGAGACTGATGTACGAAGATCCCGACGGCCGGGACTTCTTCGAGTGCTTCCGAATGTCACGAGCCAGGTAGGGTGCTGCTTTTTATTTTGGATTATTTTCATGTTATATATCAAGTGGCGTTCCACGTGGGCCCGCGCGTCGCTCACAGGAATACTCACGTGGAGCGTGCGCTCCCGCTGTGGAACCACGTTTATATCATATTAAACGCGGCAGGATCACGAGAGAAGCTTTCGTAACAGTCACCCGCTTGTCATATTTTACTGCGTCTGTGCTGTAAAAAATAGCAATGGTATGCAGATGTGCAGCTGATACGACACATTCTTTCTGTTTACTATGTTGTGCTCCCTTGCGTGCATGTATGACGGAAGCCCGTTGTGCTTCCTTGTCCTTTGTGCTAGCTAGGGACATGTGCTTACAAGCTGCTTGTGAGTGAATTCTGCACGAAAGCTCGCGCTGCAGAACCCAGGGATCTTGGGTTCAATCCCCACCCCGGCCCGTTTCGATCTGGATGAGCATCGTAACAGCAGACGTTCGTGTTTCACTACTGCGTGACGGGTGTTAAAGATTCTAGGCTAGCGGTCGTACAGTACCGCCTACAAAACTCATCTACAGTGCGTACCGGTGTCGTTCACCATTTTAACCTTTTAAGTGCATCCCACTGCCTTTCCGGTCTCTTTGCAGCCAGCAAGCCAACCACTGCCTGCCTCTACAAACGGCATTTCTGAAGGCCACTCATATTTGCATTGAAGAGGCCGTTTCATCGGGTTGCATCCACCTCCCGTGTCTTCGAAACCATGTGAATAAAGTACTAAAAGCAGTATCGAGGTCTTTCGCTTGTCCTGGTCCTTGTGGTCGCTACGATAGCTGTCGTAGATCCAGGGGTACCGCTGAACTAGCTGAATTAATTTATAGGTTTTCTCGGGTACGTCAAACGCAGCGGCAACTTCAGCCCTCTTCGCGGCAGCGGCACTCTTCGCAGCTCTCCTCGCGTCGGAGACGGGCAAGAAGTTCACCGTCGCAACCTTCCCCGCAAGCAAGCACGGAGCATCTGAGGTATTCGCACGCGGAACCGCGTGAACGCCGTGGCAATGAGGGCGGAGGAGGAGCGCGCCGCGCTGATTGGCCGCGGAGAAAATACGGAAACCTACGTCACAACCCGGGAAGGAAAAAGTTGAAAATTTTTCAACTCTTGACCCGGGTGGCGGAAGCCGTAATTACGTCACCGCCCGTACGGAGGGAGCGCTGACGTCACTACGGGTTCCGGCGCACGGGCTGGCCCGGGTTCCGTATTCCGGGCCTGTTTGAACCGCGCTTAAGGGCTCCGCCGGGTTGGTTCCCGATCATTTGAAGTAACGACTTCAGATGGAAGAATACAAAGAAGACACATCGACGACATGCGAAGTCGGTTTACCCAACATTCGGAACAAGGCAGTTCAACATCGTCTCGAATTTCAAGTTATCCAGTTTTCGACTCGGATCCCGATGAACAAAAATATGTATGTGTTCTGCAGGCCAGGCATCTTTAGAGACGGAATCCTCAACGGCGAACACCTCTGGTGCGTTTTCACTTCCAGAGCCTACACCGATCATCAGGGGACAGGGCTCTGCCGTGGCAAATACTGAACCGACATCAGAAAGTTCTCCTGAACCATCCTCCTCGTCTGTTCCGGTTCCTCTACCCAGAAGACGCCCCAAGCGCGTTACAAACAAACCAGTGCGTTTTCGAGAAACTGATTAGTTTTATCGAGAAGGGGGAAGTGTTACGATGGGACTTCGTCGTCTTCATTCAGTAATTGCCAAGACGCGCGGCCTCAGCTCGTAGCTCACCGTCAATCTCTTGCAGTCGTCTCGTGTAAATAGCATGTAAATAGACCACCACTTAACAGACAACCTCTCAGACAATCTCAAGGACGACTTCTCGGACTACCTCAAGGACGACGTCTAGGACGACCTCAAGGATAACGTCTAAGATGACCTCAAGGACAACTTCTAGCATGACCTTGAGGACGACGCCTAGGCCGAACTCACGGGAAACGTCAAGGACGACGTCTGGGACGAAGTCAAGGACTACTTTTTAGACGACCTTGAGGACGACGCCTAGGACGACCTCTTGGACAACATCTAGGACGATTCCTAGATATGTTGACGAGGAATTAGACCTCACTATCTAATAAAGCCAAGGAAAGCTGACCGACGCTGGTTGGCCCCTCTTTCCACGACAAATGGGGAGTTTTTTTGTCGACATGTGAGGACGCATTTTTTCTCATATCCTAGCGCATAACAGCTCTTCGCTGTAAAAACATAACGCTCACGATGGTGAGCTGAATAGGGGGATTGGTGGCCGAGTGGCCTAGCGAACATCAGATCGGAGATCTTGTAGCGAAAGCTCGCGCTGCGGAACCCAAGATAGTGGGCTCAATCCCCACCCTCCCGTTTCCAATCTGGATGAGCATCGTACTGGCGTGCGGTCGTGTATCACTACTGCGTGGTGCAGTTGAAGACCCCAGGCTAGCGGTTGTACTGCACTGGCTAAATTTCTCATCTACAGCGAGTCACTTGTCCCAACTTTGAAATGGCTGACCAACTAGATGCTGTCTAAATATCCACGCAACCCCAATTATTGTTCAGCTGATTATACTAAATTAACTGAATGATTTGAAGGAGCCATCGCTCCCCGGCAGGCTGCGGATAGAAACAAAATCGGTGAAAAAATATTAAATTTTTTCACAAAATAGTTATCGAACCTCCTTGATATTTAATTCAAACTACTTTTCCTGCACAGCAAGTCGTTATCTAGTTGTATTCAGCATATTTAATGTTGTCGTAATGAATGTCTAGCACACCTCCCATGATCGCGAAAATTCGTGCACGTGAACTACCACCGAAACCGGCACTTTGAGAAATCAGAGAAATATCAAGCTCGCAAAAATGAAGTCGTTAATAGTACTTGTTCTGCGAATGCACGGCTGTTATAAGCGCACCGTCTCGACTTTTTAAATGCAACTAATTAAACTACAAAATAAGCGTGCACAATCGCTACGACACTCACTGCTTTCCGCAGGTATGCTGGAAGGCTGGAAATACAGGGAACACAATTAGAATGCTACCCGGTCAAAGTCTTATCGTTTGACCGCTTGTGTCAAAGCAGTCATCTTCGAAGTATACCGAACACAGAACGTCAGTATACTTAGGCGACCAACAATCCCTCGCCGAACAGCACGCTTACACGCAGCACGCCGAATTGCTGTCTTTGGGAAACCTGTGAGGTGCAATTTTGACCTCTTAATTGCACATAATCATCGAAGTTTCTCCCCTGAGCCTGCTCACATATAGTAGTAAGCTACAGTCTAAAAAATCCCGTGCGTCTACTTTCCCGCACAAGACTCGAGAGCCAATCACCGCAACTTACGGAGGCAGCTCAGTTAATGACGATGCCGAAACAAATGTTTAGATCAAAAAACGCAGTCTGAGTTGTGACATTAAAGGGGGACCAGCAGAAATATTCTTCCGCCTGGCGGAAAGTCCTCCTCACCCTCTTTTTTTTCCTTTTCTTTCTTGTCTTGTTGCACGGCGAGGCGGGGGAAGGGTCCCCTTTCGCGCCGGCTTCTTCTGAGGGGATAAGCCGAGAAAATCCCCATTCTGAGCGACGGGCGATGGGTGAGGCAGCAGCGACCTCGTGACTTACAGGTATCTTCAGCTCCAATCGCGTAATCTGCCCTATTTTTTGACGCTCGCCAAGTTTAGCCCCTTGGGTGTAGGTTTCACGAAGCTGCAAGGCTGCGCCCTCCCTGTCGAAGTTGTTTGGCTGTAGCCCGTGGCAAAGTAAACGCATACTTGGGAGCTGCGGTGCATCCCCACACCCATTGAAGGAACGTGTCATAGATATTCTCGGTTGATCAAGGAGCTCAGAACACATGCGCGAGATGTGGTGACTTGAATATGTGAGGATAACTTACATGTTCACAAAACATTCCATCTTCAAAAAACCGGCTTATCACGCTCAAACCTGCCTCAAATTGGGATCGATAGAAAAGAGGACTATGTACCAGGCGCGGGCATTTGTAGCGGATGTCTGTTTTTTAGCAACGGGCACAAATTATTGGAGAACTTTAGTAGACCATGTTTTCAGGCCATGCTATATTTAGCGGGAGCTCGCGCTGCCACTTCGATACATTCTCTGAAGCGCGCGCCTGAAGTGGTAGCGGTCCTTTGAAAGCGATGTACTAAAATGCCCTGTTGTGTGCCTAACTTGCAGAATGTATGAAATTCATATTTACAAATTCTAGCAAGCACCTGAGCTGAGAGGGCATCAAGGGTGGATGTCAATATTAGAAAGTTTTAGTGGGTCGCTTGTAGCCACTTCTATAACCGTACTGTCCGTACCCCACAACGATATGTAAGCTAGACTCGCTGTGAACATCCTTTACCGAGTGCGGCTACGGAGCGGAAAACACAATAGGGAGTTTTAGAATAGCGCACGCTAAAGCTTTGCGTACGCAAAGAATAGCGTCGTCGCCACTGCGCATGCTCCGAACGCAAACCAGGTTTTGCGCTTTGCGTGCGCAATTTTAACGTGCGCTATTTCTTGGAAACAACGTGCGTACGCAAAGAGTCTTTGCGCTTCTCTAAGGAGGATTCGTGATGAGAAGTTGGCAAAATCCAAGACGAGCAGAGTTAAAAAAAATGGCGGCTTCCAGGATTATGTCGGCGGCTGCTTTGGCGGCGTCGTAAGTGCGACGTCGGCGGCATCCTCCCGACTGAGATTTTCAATACGGCACGACATTGTACTCGGTTTGGGAACGATCACCGGCAACTTGATGCTTGTGACGCGCGAACATTTCTCGGCGAAGGTACGATGTGCGAAGGTCAGTACACGAGACCTCTCTTGCTGAGGCGACGCAAGCGGACACGACCGGTCAACCGCTCGCGTCGCATTCTCATGTTTAAACAAATCTAAAATGCTACTCTGGACCAAAAAAGCTTGGTTTTTCTAAAAGTTACAGCATTTTGTGTGTGAAATAAAAATTGTGACTGTATCTTGGTGGCGTCGCAAGCGCGAGATGCTTGGGCTTTTGCGTTGCGACGGAGAAACGCTATTCGAAAACTCTCTCGCGTCGCGTGCGCTAATACAAGCGCTAAATTTAGCGCTAGCGTGCGCTAAAATTGCGTACGTTATTCTAAAACTCACTAATATTAAACCCCTTATTGGCGAGTCTATCGTGTCGTGCTATGGTTAAACGTTGCTTGTATTGGTGCTATAGCACGGGCCGCCACTTCGAAGTATTTGTGGTGTCTCAAAAAAAAAACTAAAGCAAAAGCAGACAATTTTTTTTAACGTGACACAGAATTGTAATTTAACATTGTAAAAACATTTTAGGTACCCTACGCCACGCAGGTAGCACGAACAAACTGTCGCCGGACTCCCCCCCCCCCCCCCCTTTTTTTTTCTTCTTAGAAGGGAATGATGTTTAGAAAACAGTTAATGCGAGTATCCAACCTAAGCGGTAGATTTTAGTACGAGCCCATACATTGCTGGGGAAAATAGCAAAAAGCGCCGATGTCGTGTTCGCGCTAACAGTGTCGCGTAATGTACGCATACCGCTACACAATGAAGGCAAACGAAGTAAATCAGTAAATTTACTGGCAAAAAAAAAGTGGCGTTATTTTCTTCTTCTTTTATAGTTGAAAGTTGTTATTTTTTTGCAAGCAATTCGGTAAAGAGTGCTTCCATTGGGCACCAACTTACGAGGCATCAATTTGTTCTTGTACACAAAATTCTGCATGGCCCTTGCGTAAAAAGGTCAATATTGTGTTCGTGCTAGCTGTGTCACGCACAGTAAGAAGACCAGTTCATTGCTCGAACATTTAAACAGGGCCTTTCTTACGTCAAATAGACATTTTGCGAGTACTCTCTGTTACTCGCAAAATAATCTACGTTGTTTATTTGGAGGAAAGGAAGTGGTGGTGAGGGAAGGAGGAATTGAATACAAAAGACGACTCAAGAAACCTCGAACTTCGTAAATATTTCGCTCAACCTATTATCTTGAGTTAATTAAATCACTTTTGCTTTCTCTGTTTCAGAAATTTTAACAGCCGCGCTAAAGGCCAAGATAAGAGAAAAGTCATATGCCCCTGTTTACTAGAGCGAGAAGCGTATGCGAGATGGAACTGAAAAAGCATACGTGTGTAACCTTAGCTATCTCCGGCGAAGCCTGAACCTCACTTTTTCTGAAACTACAGAGATCAAGCACGTAGCTAGGATTTTGTTTCGGGGGGCCCGCCCATGACAAAATGCTGTATGAGGGGAGGAGGGAGAGGAAGTCCCAGCAAAATTGAAGATTTGTGGGGGGGGGGGGGGGCATGGGGCCCCTTCTGGCTACGTGCCTGACGGAGATGACTGAGGCGACTTGTCGTTTTGACGACTTGTCGTTTTCATGTTAGAAAAATCGACTACATTTGATTTATTTGTTTGTATTTTTAACGCTTGAAAAATACTTTAAAGTGGCAGCACGTGTTATAGCACCAATTTGAGCAACGTTGAACTAGAACACGACACGCTTCGATAGCCGCGCTCAATAAAGAATGCTCACAGAAAGGGTATAGCTTATATATTGTTGTGGGGTAGGGTTATCCAAGAGCTAAAAACGATCCACTAAAACTTTTTTAATATCGACACACACCATTGCTGTCTTCTCACCTCATGTGGTTGTGGGGATGTGTAAATATAAATGACATCCACATTCGTTGGCCATCATATAGTGTGAGTTAGGCACACAATATTTTGTGCCCGTTGCTAGAAAACAGAGATCCGCTACAAGATGCCCGCGCCAGGTACATAGTTCTCTTTTCCATCGATTCCAATTTGAGACAGGTTTGAGCGTGATAAGCCCGTTTTTTGAAGATGGAATGTTTTGTGAACATGTAAGTTATCCTCACATATTCAAGTCACCACATCTCGCGCATGTGTTCTGAGCTCCTTGATCAACCGAGAATATCTATGAAACGTTCCTTCAATGGGTGTGGGGATGCACCGCAGCTCCCAAGTATGCGTTTACTTTGCCACGGGCTACAGCCAAACAACTTCGACAGCTCAAATTCGGTGACTGGGAGGGCGCAGCCTTGCAGCTCCGTGAAACCTACACCCGATGGGCTAGGCTTGGCGAGCGCCGAAAAATAGGGCAGATTACGCGATAGGAGCTGAAGATACCTGTAAGTCACGAGGTCGCTGCTGCCTCACCCATCGCCCGTCGCTCAGAATGGGGATTTTCTCGGCTTATCCTCTCAGAAGAAGCCGGCGCGAAAGGGGACCCTTCCCCCACCTCGACGTGCTACAAGACAAGAAAGAAAAAGGAAAAAAGAGGGCGAGGAGGACTTTCCGCCAGGCGGAAGAATATTTCTGTTGGTCCCCCTTTAAGCAATGCAAGCGTGATGTTTGGCATTGCTTATAAGCAATGCCAAACATCACGCTTGCATTGCTTAATGCCACAACTCAGACTGCGTTTTTTTATCTAAACATTTGTTTCGGCATCGTCATTAATTGAGCTGCCTCCGTAAGTTCCGGTGATTGGCTCCCCAAGTCTTGTGCGAGAAAGTAGACGCACGGGCTTTTCTTTTTTTTTTTTTTAAGCGTCAAGCAAGCGAGCGAGTGATCTCGCTGCAATGGTGCTTGCTGTATACTTAGGCCTGGTTCGGCATCATGCCGCGGCAATGCGCGCAGTGGGACGCTGAAGACGCCCGGCGGCCGAATTCCCGCGAGATTCGCCCGCCGATTCGCAAGTGTGAACCGGGCCTTACAGCTAATCCGCTGCCGCCGAAGCGGAATCGGCCGCGGCAATGCACAGTGGACGCTACGCCCGGCGGCCGAATTCTTGCAGATTCTCCCGCCGATTCGCAAGTGTGAACCAGGCCTTACTCATGTAAAGTAATTCCTGGCGTTTTCACGCGATTTCCAGGCGGCCGAAAGCGACGCAGGAGCCCCACCATCGCCTTCGGGAACAGCTGCAGTTGCTTCCGCAATGAAACATCGCACATGAAACACCAGACAGCGCATCAGAAACCTCCTTGCAGTCGTACCACGCCGCAGAGCGCGTCGAGTCCGTAGCTTTGCCCAGCGTAAGATGGCGACGGTCGGCATTTTTGGCGCCAGCTGCGGGGCACCGCCTCCACTCCGGGATGTCATAGTAGAACCTCCTTGATCGAAGCAGTCGAGCAGTTTCCACATCACGCCCGTCAACTCGCTCCGTCCTTTCGTTCATGCCGTCTTCTTGCGCACTAAAACTTGGCCTTGCTATATCATCGCACTTATGTCGCCGGAACTGTTGAAACAGGTTACACCAATCACAATGCCATTTCCATCGTCACGTTTTCCCTTTTCCTCCCTCGGGTTTCTTTATCCAACGAACCGCCGCGCTATTCAGCAGGCGCGGAAGGACGATCTACAGGCTTCTCTGTTTCCCGCACAGGGCTATCGCATTCGCATAAGAAAGATCGAACCGCCACAAAAGGCAATCAATATCTTTGTCACAAGCGAAATTTGATCTCAAGGGGCAGTCCTATAATATTGGATTTAGAGTTTTCGCACATCACGGATCAAAGACTCGAAAGTCAACACCACTGACGAAGAAGTCCTTTTTCCCGGGGTAATTTTGCACATAAAAGTAGACTTCTTTACCGCATGAAACAGGCACGTAGCCAGTCGGGGCGAGAAGGGGGCCCGTGGGCCCCCCCCCTCCCCGAAACACTACACGGACGGACGTGCGCCAACCGTCCGTGTGTTTTCCGCTAAATTTATCGGGAAGTTGAATACACACTAGGTGAGAATTTTGGTGTCCGAAAAGACAAATTCAGAGTCCCGCTAAATTTTAAATTTACCAAGGAACCATCAAATCAGTTTTCTCCGCTATGTATAACAGGGAAATTGACGTTACGTGACCTAAACACAAATCTGGTATCCTTGTTAAATTTAGCGGATGAAATCTACACCACGTGATCTGAAGGGTCAAGGGGAACTCGTCACAAGCTCAGCCGTCACAGCCTTACTGGTCAGGAGATTAACTCGTCCGGTAGGCCAACTCCGTCAAAGGGCAATTGGAATTGAATTGAATTGGTTTTATTTGAACACTAGGTCTCAAGGTACCAGGTCAAAAGGCAGATTAACCCTACCTGATGTGGCCCTATCACCCGTTTACCTATTACCCGCTCGAAGGATTCTTTGTCATGCCGGAATATTCATCAGATGGAGCACTCGTTGCTCGTACTAGGACTTCACTTTTTATACAACACGATTGGTGATATTTGTTCTCGGTAAAAGCCGCAAAACAGTTTGCATGCTTCTATTTTGTTACACGATTAGTCAATATCTAAAACAGTGAGTTATTCCCAATTCTAGTTCCAAGCAAAATAATTATAACAATAGCCATTCCCGGAAACCTTAAAATCTACTTGAAAAAAGTACGAGATAATAGATACGTCTACTCATTATCATAGATTAATTCATATACTGCGAGACAAGAACCACAGCGCAGGTGTCGAAGGCTATGGCATAGAGCTCTTGTTCCATGGGCCCTCGTGCGACATGCGCTCTCCTGAAATTTGATAAAACGTGAAACAGCGTATGGTTATTTCTTTCAAATACATGATTAATGTGGTGTCCAGAAAAACACGAAGAAAGGGCCGTCCCTTTCTTTGTGTCTGTATTTTTTGTATTTTCAATGGTTGGGAGTATGAAAGCTTACCCTTACTGACACTTGTGGGTTTAGGGACCCGTACATAAACCCCTCCTTGAATCTTGGAGTTTTTTGGCACTTCTTTTCGCGTTTGTACACTCCTTCGTCGAGCGCTGTTTTGATTTGGACACGAGCTCGGAACTGTTCCATTGCCATGGCAGGCTCCTGAAAGTTAGTTCCTTGATGGAAGGCCAATGATGTCAAGTCGGGTCCTGAGTTGGCGACCATGGAGAAGCTGAACAGAAGACACTCCCAGTGGTGGAGTGTGGGGTAGACCGGTGATAGGCACCCAAGTAGTACACGAGGGCTTTCTTGCTGGTCGTCCTTCCAGAACTGAAACTTGAATAAAGCATTTCAGGTCTCCTGTTGAATCGTCTCGACCAACCCATTGGCCTGCGGGTAGTATACCGACGAGACACAGTGTTTTAATCCTCTTTGGTTCTGGTAGTCTTCAAAAAACCTCGGCTTGAACTGTGGCACGTTGTCTGTCACGAGTTTTTTTCCGGATAGCTTTCCCGACTGAACACGCCTCGCAAAGAAATCTATCACCGCTTGTGATGTAACCGTATTTGCAAAACAAACTTCCGGCCACTTGGAATGGTAGTCTATAAGGGTGACAACAAACTTGGGACTTGCGGTGGTCAGGTGCAGCGGGCCCACTGACGTCCATAGCCAGCTTCAGCCAGGTCTTTTCCGGGAGAGTAACCAGACGCAGTGGTGCCAGGACCGGTTTTGCTGACTCTGTCAGCTAATTGGCACAAATGACGGCTTCGCACGTGACAGCTTGCGCCTATCCGGAGCCACCAGAACTTGTCTCGAAGTCTTTGTTTGTTTTTCACGATGCCAGAATGTGCCTCGTGTGGAAAAATTAAAGCCGTTTACAACTCCCTGTAACGCCGAATTAGAGCGCAGCTCTTGAGAGGAAGGGCACGAGGGGAGGGGGGGGGGTCCCCCGTGGCCTGGGGGTCACGTGACCTCGAGGAGGGGGGGGGAGTTTCCGCACGGGGCCCAGCCGGGGAAAATTTTTCCGCCAAATTTAGCGGGAAAAGTTTTCCGCCAGATTTAGCCGGAGAAAATTTTCCGCCAAATGTAGCAGGGAAAATTCCTATCGGCCAGACGGGCGAAAGTTTCCGCCAGATTTAGCGGGAAAAATTTTCCGCTAGCTTTAGCGGGGAAAGTTTCCGCTACAATTTAGCGGGGAAAATTTTTCCGCCAGATTTAGTGGAAGAAAAATTTTTCCGCTAGATTTTAGCGGGGAA
>JAZHYW010015332.1:0-12505 GCA_037355805.1 Ixodes ricinus
TGGGAATGAATGAAGATTAACAAGCGCAGCCGTAGTAATATTGTGAACGAAGAGGGGAGAAGGTGGTTATTGAATTTATTGAATTAAAGTTAGGGAAGGAAACGGAAAGAGAGCTGGCGAAAAATTGGGCCAGGAGCGGGGATTGAACCCGCAACCTTCGCCTGTCCGGGGCGACGCCTTAACCAATTAGACCATCCCGGCCACTGGTTTCGGCGGACTCAATTTCTGACCAGCTCTCTGTGTACTATTAGTTTCGAATTCGCTTAACTGGGTAGACGACAACCGTTGTTGATTTAAGGCTCGCGCTAGTTCCGAATTGCGGCAGTGACGTGGCACGTCATCTCAGCTTTGCAAATATCGGAACAGAGCCCGTCTTTCAAGATATCTAGGGAACCACTCCTCGCCATAGGGAGAGGCTGCACCGTATATTTAATGGGAATGAATGAAGATTAACAAGTGCAGCCGTAGTAATATTGTGAACGAAGAGGGAGAAGGTGGTTATTGAATTTATTGAATTAAAGTTAGGGAAAGGAAAGGGAAGAGAGCTGGCGAAAAATTGGGCCAGGAGCGGGGATTGAACCCGCAACCTTCGCCTGTCCGGGGCGACGCCTTAACCAATTAGACCATCCCGGCCACTGGTTTCGGCGGACTCAATTTCTGACCAGCTCTCTGTGTACTATTAGTTTCGAATTCGCTTAACTGGGTAGACGACAACCGTTGTTGATTTAAGGCTCGCGCTAGTTCCGAATTGCGGCAGTGACGTGGCACGTCATCTCAGCTGTGCAAATATCGGAACAGAGCCCGTCTTTCAAGATATCTCAGGGAACCACTTCTCCCCATAGGGACAGGCTGCACCGTATATTTAATGGGAATGAATGTAGATTAACAAGTGCAGCCGTAGTAATATTGTGAACGAAGAGGGGAGAAGGTGATTATTGAATTTATTGAATTAAAGTTAGGGAAAGGAAGAAGAGAGCTGGCGAAAAATTGGGCCAGGAGCGGGGATTGAACCCGCAACCTTCGCCTGTCGAGCGACGCCTTAACCATTAGACCATCCCGGCCACTGGTTTCGGCGGACTCAATTCCTGACCAGCTTCTCTGTGTACTATTAGTTTCGAATTCGCTTAACTGGGTAGACGACAACCGTTGCTGATTTAAGGCTCGCGCTAGTTCCGAATTGCGGCAGTGACGCGGCATGTCATCTCAGCTTTGCAAATATCGGAACAGGCCCGTCTTTCAAGATATCTAGGGAACCACTCCTCCCATCCCTAACTTTAATTCAATAAATTCAATAACCACCTTCTCCCCTCTTCGTTCACAATATATATATATATATATATATATATATATATATATATATATATATATATATAGTGTTTTTTTAAGCTTCTAGAGAATTTTTAAAAACAAACCACGAAAGCTAGTTAATGCGGTCTGCGCAGGTGAGTTATACGGCCAGGGGGACATTATATAGGAGGCTAGTCGTAACGATCAGTCGGCTAATTAGTTAAAATTTGTTAATGAACTTTTTAATAATGAAAATAGACATATAGTTTCAATTAGAAACTTACTCAGCGTCATTGAAAACCACTCAAATCAGTAATTTTCATAACGACTTTGAACGCGTGAGAAGCGTAGTAGTGCACTAAAGTTACCGCTCGTGGAGCAGGTACAAAGCTGGGGCTAGATTAGAGACGGAAAAATTGCGCGGGCGCCTTATCGCTACCGCTAGCTTTGTACGCGCTCCACGAGCGGTAACTTTAGTGCACTACTACGCTTCTCACGCGTTCAAAGTCGTTATGAAATTTACTGATTTAGTGGTTTTCGATGACGCTGAGCAAGTTTCTATTTAGAACTATATGTCTATTTTCATTTATTAAAAGTTCATTAACGAATTTTAACTATACTTCGTTTCAACTTAGGTCCGAGCGCGGCCGATGTTATGAGCCAAAGGGCCAATCAAACAGCGAAAGAGGCACAATGTCATGGTGTGCTCTCTGCAGTTGATAGGGCCAGCCGGTACTCGCCGTCTCTCTGTGGGTGCTCCTCCGCCGGCTAGACCTATCAAGCGCAGATAGCACGCCATGACGTTGTGCTTTTCGCGCTGTATGATTGGCCCTTCGGCTCATAACATCGGCCGCGCTCGGACTTAAGGTGAAACGAAGTATAATTAGCAGACTGATCGTTACGATTAGCCCCATATATTATGTCCCCCTGGCCGTATAACTCACCTGCGCAGACGGCATTAATCTAGCTTTCATGGTTTAAAAAAAATTTATTAAGATTAAAAAAGCACCCTGTATATATATATATATATATATATATAGAGTGGCTCAAGTCACCAGGCTCGATCTAAAATGGACCGTAAAGTCGACGCCTGCACGTAGCAATCTAAACTTTTCGTCAAAGGTGTATTTCACAGGTCGGTTTTTTCTTGTAAAATTACAAAGCGTAGTTCTCTTTCTGTAAAAAAATGAGGCCAAGAAACTTGCCTGGGTCAACGGCGGGCGGCGACGCAGACGACCAGGTGGAGGTGCGGTGTGTGTTTGCCGCTCCTATTGATAGATGGCGCTACCTCCTTGTTTCACTCAGAGATCTGGTTTTGGTTTGCTTTTAAAGAAATATCGAAAGTGCCCGCGTCGACCGTGGTTTATTGACACGAACATAATCTTTCTTGTAATCTACCTTTGGCTTGAAAATAAATGCCGACAATGATAGAAAAACTTCAAGTAACAAAAATAAAAGAAAACGCGGTTGCATAACGACAACGCTGACCGCGCTCTTGCAGCCGGCGGATTTCGTCTGCGTGTCGTATGCTTTCTTTCGCTGGTCGGTTGTTTCCTCGGACGCTGCTTCCGAGACCTTTTTTTTTGTCGCGGTTAGTGAGAAAACAGCCACAATGCGTCACCTGACCGTCCAAGGGAGGGCACAGGTAGTCCTTTGGTTTACAGAAACCAGGAGTATGAGGCAAGTGAGATCAAAGTTTCGAGCCACTCTTCGTAGGCGTCCACCCACCCGTCGGACTGTCATGCGCTGGGTACACCGATTCAACACAGAGAACACTGTGCAGACCAGACTGCGAGTACTCGAAGAGAGGTTGCCACAGGAGAACAAGCGTCACGCCGTGCTTGTGGCATTTGCATTGAACCCACGCCTGTCCGTGCGACAAGTCGCAAGACAACTTGGCATCAGTAAAAGTTTCGTCTGGAGGGTGATCCGCCAACAAATGTATCCGTTCAAGCCACAGGTCCTGTTGGAGCTGCAGCCAGATGACTATGAACGGCGAAAGCAGTTCTGCGTGGACGAACTTGGACGCATCTCCACAAACAGGAACCACCTTCCGTTTCTGCTTTTCACGGACGAAGCTTTTTTTCATCTGAATGGGCACGTGAACAAGCAGAACACCCGCTGCTGGTCCGAGACAAACCCCCACTGGATCATTGAAGAGGCTGTCCAGTCACCAAAGGTCGCAGTATGGTGTGGAGTTTGGAGGGAAGGCGTGATCGGTCCATTCTTTTTGAGGGCACGGTCACCGGCGAATCCTACCTCTCGCATGCTCGAACTGGACCTCTTGCCAGAGCTGGAAGCTTCGCACATGCAAAGGGAGGTGTGCATCTTCCAGCAAGACGGAGCACCCCGCATTACGCCACCACAGTGAGAGACTGGCGTGACAGAACCTTTCCCGGCAACTGGATGGTTCGAGGGTCACCGACAATGCCCTGGCCCCCACAATCCCCTGACCTGACAATTTGTGATTTTTTTTGTTTGGGGTTTCGTGAAAGCCCAGGTCTACGCAGTTCGCGTGCGCACGATGACGGAACTAAAAGAGCGCATTCTATCCGCCTTCGATGCGATCACAGACAACATGCGGGAGGCAGCCTTCAGGGATTGTGAGCGAAGACTGCACAAGTGCCTCCAAGTTCGAGGTGGACATGTGGACTGAAGACAACGAGAACTCAAGAGCACATATCTATCCATTTTGTGCATATGACCAGCGGCTTTGCAAACCGCGAAAACCGCGGGCTTCTGCTGAGAGGCTCTTTCAGAGCCATTAATTGCTGTTTATCTGGAGCTTGCTTTGGCAGCCTCCCGTGTCTCAAAAGTGCGGTCTAAATAGCGTCGAAAGTGACGCATTGTTGCTGTTTTCTTACCAACCGCGACAAAAAAGGTCTCGGAAGCAGCGTCCGAGGATACAACCGACCAGCGAAAGAAAGCACAGGACACGCAGAGCAGTCTTGCCATTTGTAGGGTAATTACCCTACTTGTAGGGTATTTTAGGCATTTTTGGTACATTGTAGGGTTGTAGGGCCGTCCGGCCATTTCCCCGCCAAAAGTAGGGTATTTTCAGAGTGCAGACTTTGCTTCTTCAACGGCAAGCATAAAACAAAAACCAAAAACAAATCGTAAGAAAAATAAAGTGCCGTGAAAGTTTTGCATAGCTTTACAACCCGTGTGCTGCCACACCACGACATCATGCAAAACGAAAGTATTCAAGTTGCAAGACGTGCTAACAGAGAGCACCACACACCAAGTTGGAGAGCTGGAGCAAGTAGGAGAGGTGAGTTGCGCTTAGGAAGTTTGGAGCCAGAAGAGGTATACTTCCAGTGGAAATGGTCCCGTCAATTTTTCTTTGATGACTCTGGTTCATCCGGCGGTCCTTGTTACAACTGCGAAACACGTGGCAGCGCGGGCGGAACCACCCCGAGCCATCCAGAACTGGCTTCCATTTGTTCAACTGGGCTTTTCTATGCGCTGGCGTAAGGTGCGCATGCTGTAAATAACCATAGCTGGAACTACCAGTCTTTCTGGGCGCTCTTTAGTTCTAGCGCGTTGCAATTAACTCTCCTTACCACACCCATAGAGCGTCGATCACGGATAATCGACGAGTACGGAGACCGATTTGAAAGCTCCCGCGGAGCTTCCCGCACGTTGTGCAGTCGGTAGGCAGTTTGAAGACCGCCTACCGACTGCACAAGTAGTTGGGACTGAATGCGTTCACTTGAGCGAACGACGTTTTAGTGAACGAAGCCGAAACCATAACGTTTGATCGAATGACACTTTAACGAATACGGAAGAGCCGCCGGTTTCCTATCCTCCCCTGGTGTAATAGTCTCGTTTGTCGATAGTACCTTAGTTTGACGAATCCCTAGGCGGTACACCCAAAGAAGCTAATATTGTCACGAATGACAAGGTGAAACAAAGAATTACTGGGGAAACTGAAACGTTTAATGGGGGCGAACTTGTGCCCCTCCCAAAAAAAAGGAAACAGAAGATAACAGCAGAGAGTCGCGGGCGTCGAAGTCGGCGAAAGAGCAGAGCCGAGCGCTGGGTCGAAACTGACCCTGGCTCGCCCTTATGTACACGAGTGGGCTACTGGAATAATCGGCGCAGAAAGTTCGACGCGTAGAACATTCGGACCTCGAACAAGAACCAGGATTCTCGAAATTACCAGAACACTAAGTTGCAGGGATAAACAAGAAACACGTCGCTCCCAGGAATCGAACACTGGCTTTTGCGTGGGAGGCAGGTACGATAGCCATTAGGCCACGCGCGCGCTGCCTACTTGGCCAGCTGCGCGCGCGGCAATATACCGCTCGGATTAGCTTCCTTTTGTAATGAGCCGCCTTGTCTCTCTCCGCGAGTGCAGGTCCCACGTAGCCCAGTTTTCAATTTCACGACAAATCGGCTAAACATGTTGGTTAGGGATGTCTGTGCGCTCGCTACATCACTGCCGTGCTGATGCTACACAGCGCACATGCAAGGATGGTGTTCTAGAATAACGCAGGTATGCGCGCGCATGCGTGCCCTGTCGCTTTGTACTGCAATAATATTACCCTGTATTATCATAATCTATGCAACAGTATTATTTGAACAAAGATTTGCCTCGTAGGGTATAATGTAGGGTAATAAGAAACATTCGTAGGGTAATGTAGGGTTTTCTGGACGCTGGCGTGGGGTATTTTCGAAAAATAGGTTGGCAACACTGAGACGAAATCCGCCGGCTGCAAGAGCGCCGTTGTCGTTATGCAACCGCGTTTTCTTTTATTTTTGTAACTTGAAGTTTTGCTATCATTGTCTGCATTTATTTTCAAGCCAAAGGTAGATTACAAGAAAGATTATGCTCGTGTCAATAAACCACGGTCGACGCGGGCACTTTCGATATTTCTTTAAAAGCAAACCGAAACCAGATCTCTGACCGAAACAAGGAGGTAGCGCCATCTATCAATAGGAGCGGCAAACACACCCCGCACCTCCACTTGGTCGTCTGCGTCGCCGCCCGCCGTTGACCCAGGCAAGTTTCTTGGCCTTATTTTTTACAGAAAGAGAACTACGCTTTGTAATTTTACAAGAAAAAACCGACCTGTGAAATACACCTTTGACGAAAAGTTTAGATGGCTACGTGCAGGCGTCGATTTTTACGGTCCATTTTAGATCGAGCCTGGTGACTTGAGTCACCCTATATATATATATATATATATTAGCCTTGTCAATCGCCGAGCTCGATTCCGTAGATTGCAACGATTGACCCTCCCACGTGTTCTGCAGAAAAATTGACCCCCAGTTTTTTTTTTCTCTTTGTGACCGACATTTTCTATTGTCAAACTCCGCGCTTCCTCTGATGCTACAATCCCGGTCAGTTCAAGAAAAGAAATGCTAGGAGTGGACGAGTGTTTGGCATCTTACAATTACTTGGCAGCCAATAAAAAGAAATGTCGTTAGCATGCAATATCAGTACCGAAGAACAACTCAGAAAGCAAGGAACGGCAACAAAATCAACCAGGCCGGCGTTTTTTTTTTTTTTAGTTTTGAGTTTTAGGTAGGTTTAGTTTATTTGTTTGAAAGCAAATAGGTTCTTCTCTAGTGATATCCGAAGCGGCTTTACACATCCAAAAAAACACCGTGAGATTTGTTATTTGCATATATTTATTGTGAATTGCCTGTCTGTTTTCGCTCAACAGTCATCATTTTTTATCGATTTGGTGGAAGATTAGTACTCGATTGACACGTCGCAATCCAGTCATGCATCGTCTTATTATCTCGCCTGTTATGCTCACAGCCGCGCTTAGAATGGCGTCCTATTTTATTCTTTCTGAGTTTTGTGTAATATTATATTCGATATTATATTTCAGGGTTTACCACTCAAACAACGCAAATCCTCGAAATGAGGTGCAAACAAACCCAGTGTCGATGAAAAAGAAAATAGCAACCGTGACAACATACTTTGAAGTGAAGGGGAGGGGGGGGGAAATGAGACGAGAGGGAAGTATGCATTACTGATACGGCAAGACGGAACGAAATGAATTTTCTCCACCAGAGCGAAAACGGCCGGTAAAATTTTTCTTGCTTCATACGTTTACGCAGAGGAAATCATGCACCAACACACGAGAAGACAAACGCGTGACCGTCACATGGACGCTGAGATCTGAAGCCGATTTGTTCTGAATGAAGTGTAGTTCCAGATAAAAACCACGACAGTTGACTGAATCGAGTGAGAAAAGGAACATAGAAGGTGTAAAGAAAAACGTGAATCAACCTCTGCCCGTAAGCAAACGGAGAGCTGTAGTCGAGAGCGCCGGCGAAATAAATCGAACAGAAACCGAGCGGCCTCATTCCGGGAAGCCGCTCGGTTTTTGTGCGATATATTTAGCGGAGAAAACATTCGTCTAGAAAGAAGAAACTATAATGGTTAAGGGAATCAGTTATTTTACAGGCGTCAGAAAGATTTGAGTAACAACTATATAGGTCTGCGTAGCACCTCGAAGAACACTCTTCGCATCAAGCACGGTGAAAACAAATTGAAGAAGCCAACAGCACTACCGCTAGGAAAATAAAAACGAACGCGAAAAAACAAAAATGAACGCTTTAGACCGAAACAAAAGATCCAACGAACACTTTGTAAAAGACCTTCACCATCAACAAAATAACCACACAATCCCAGACACGGACGTGCATATAGAAAAGAAACCAATCATCAAAGCTTGACACCATTTTCTCACATGTCGTTGCCTTCTCCCGCCTCGAGTGCGTGATGTCTTCCGCGGCGACACGCATTCATGCCGGTACAGGAACGAAGCGACATGCTCCCGCAAAATAACTCTCACAAACGCATAGAAGAAGTGTAAAAAAAAAATAACGTGGCCAAAAAGAAGTAAAGGTAACGGTGGGCGATCAAAGAAATCCCCCTTCCGGATCAGAAAGTCCTGAGACAATATAGGAACTAATTAGTATTTGCAGCAGGGAAGGGGACAATTTAGGCCTAAACTTTAAAACCTAAACTCCGTCGACGACCGGCAGCGAAAAAAAGGCCGAACGGTGCGAGCGTTTCGATGAAAAGAGAAATGCACCTACACTCCGTGTCACGAGTTGCGAGCAGAACAGGCGAAAACAACGCCAGGCGCGGGGAGAAAGGGTAAGCACTAGGAAGGCTGCGGAGGAGGAAAGAAGCTTCCTCTCCTCTCTAACGTTCCTGGTGCTCTCCATTTCTACCCTCGCCCTCGATTGCCCTCCTCTCCCGCCCCGCCTTCCTAGTGCTCGCCCTTCCTCTCTTCGCCTGGCGTTGCCTTCTCCTGCACTGCACACAACTAGTGACACAGAGTATAGAGGAGCGTTTCCAAAATGATCATTTGTTGTTTGTCTGGCAGCCTGATGCGGGAACAGCTTAGCAATTTAGTGGTGACCATGGGACGGCAGTGCACAGTATCTACGATGCAGGAGGAAGGTTTAGCGAACTTTATTTTTTCTCTGGAGTACATGACTGGCTGCAGGAAGTAAGGAGTTATAAGGAAATTTCTTTGGGGACATCAATAGAGAAAAATGAATCACAGGAAGGAATGGAGAACACAATTATAAGAATAAAAAAGAACGACGGTGACAGCAGACTGGATTTATTTTATTGTCACAATGAAGAGATGGTGGTGAAATAAAAGGTGACGGTGGAACGCGTTCTCTTGGAGAGCCACAAGGCCTTGTTAAACTAAAAGATAAATGGCGTGGCCAATTTTTTTTTTTTGGCTTGAAGAATGACGGAGAAGTGACTTATTTCATTATGTTCCTGTTGACTTCCCCTGGTGCGACTTAGGCTCTTTTCTTTGTGGCCCTGACCTGGAAACTTGGAGCCCAAAAGTATTCACTGGGCGGATTTCATAGTACTTGTTACACTTCTTTTGATTAACGGCTTTTAAATGTAAATATTTAGAAAGTTCATAATACGTAAACATAACGAATTTCTAAAAAATAAAACCGCTCGATGGACGCGTGTTTTCTTGAATATAATTCTAAATTAAGATGTTTAATTTTAGAAGTTTCATATTTAATTAAGGTTTGCCGAGTTCTAAGAGCATCTCCACCAGATGTTCATAAAGTTACATTTTTTAATTATTATATTTACGAAAACAAATATTATAATTTTATTGTTCAAACTCCACAAGAGCGAACCCTCTAACCCCAATGTGTTCCACGATAAAAAAATAACTGGCGCGTAGTCAGTGAACATCATAGCTCGTCCTCTGAACTAAAAGAAAAGAAAAAAAATACAGCACACTAAGAGGCCCACCTTCAATAATGCGGCTTATTTTCACTCATTCAGATTGAAAATATCCAATGTCCTGTAACTCAAGGTCTGATCGTTGTGATAAGCAATAAATATACTACAGTTGGAATAATGTTAAAGGTAAGATATAAAAAGGAATCAGTATTGCGTATTTAAAAAAGTTGTCTACGACATATGTTCCCAAAATATCGACAAATGCTTAAGCTTGAGCAAAGCAATGAAAGAAGCAGAAGAGACACGCTTACATGCAGAGACGCTTATAATTTAAAGTGACCAAGTGGACATAAAATATATTTATTATTTTAATACTAAGCGTAATTGCTTCACTTAGCTTTCGGCCTCGGGGCCCATAAAAAGATACTTCAATGGATACCCTCCTCCAAGGCTGTGGACAGAAGCCTTTTAGAGGTTGGCTTCCCTCTAGACCCTTCACCGTCTCCCGTACTAAACCAGCAGTGCGACACTCCTGATTGGCAACGTTCGTCCCCTTAGCTAGGAAAAATGTTTTGGCAAGAAGCCTTTCGCAAAGCATTTTCGTAAGCAAGCGGCGCCGAATGTGCAGTGTACGCACTATAGTCTGTCGTCGTACGTAGAAGAAACCTTCCTCTTTCTACCAATTTTCTTTTTATCTTATTTATTGTATCTTTCGTTGTGGTGCCAGGCGTCGATCGTTAACATCAGCGCGGTGCGAGGATAGAACAAAACGAGCTAAAACATTCGACGCTTCTGGCGCCAAAGTGTTTCGAGCAGCCTGCCTGCTGTACCCTCGGTGCCTCGTACATATGGATCAGGGAACAACAAAGACGCCGCCTCTTCCATTCGTTTCGGGAGTGGACAGGTCACCTTGCCGCTCCTTCTTCTCCGACGGCGGCTGGCGGTCAAGCTAAGCGGCGACCGCTGGTAACGCCGGACGACAGCCCACTCGAGTTGAATGAACGCTAAGATGGTTAGGGTTTGCGCATGTGGTTAGGACACTCCGTGTTTTCTTGGACGACGCCTAATTGCGGCTCAGTAAGGCAAGGTAGTGGGCCATCCTCATTTTTTTCTGATCGTCTGCGACCAAGACAATTGTAGTTTCAACTAAAGACAAATTTCCTATCTATAAAAAGCATATTAATTAAAACACATATTTCAGCGACGCAAGAACCACCGTTGTCAAACGCAGCATACTTGGTGTGGTTGCTTGAATCATTAGCTAAGTTCAGTTTGTGTGCCTGCGAACAATAAGAAGTAAGTGCCTGAGTTGTTTTAGCATATCCCTTTTTGACATCCCCTAACAAATCTTCACATTATCTTAGAGCCGACGTTTGGAGAGCTTCACTTTCCGTAAGGAACAACACCAGATAGAGGACAAGCATATCAGTACCTATTATTATGGTAGGCCTCAGCCGGCTCTTCTGCGCCCTTGTCAAAGAATTACATTGGAAGCAACCCTGTCGTTCTGCCGCAATTTGTTTATTTAAAACTGCAGGTCGAATCACTCGTGACTTTTGTTCCCCAGCACATAGGGAGCCTTGTCATCGTAACGTAAATGGGTTTATGCGCCAAAAATGACTAACATATACTGTGCTAGCCGAGCAGCGTCACCTCTCTTAACCGGCTGCAGCATTATGTGTCCGAAAAGCTTTCGTATATATAAACAACTGGACTATCCGACGAGGAAGGAAACAGCCGTGTGAAGCTTTCAAGCTTTTCTCGCTGGTGGTCCAGGAATCTTTGAACAATACCATAAAAAAAATATGCAGCCTCGTCTGAAGCCTGTACTAGAGTAAAAGGGCGGTGTGCTGGGCTAGTTGGTTGTTGAACGACATTATTAGAAACAGCGCAAAAGGACGGGACAAAAGTAGAAGGAGCACACAGGAAACACTGGCAGTGTGCTCGTGTGGAAATTTGATTAAATATTGAGTTCTTAGTTATTGTCCGCCCTGTGTGCTCCTTCTACATTTGTCCCGTACTTTTGCGCTGTTTTTAATAAAGTCCCTCTATTGGAGCTTCACGATACACTGGGCCCACTTCTGCGAGAAGAGGCCCAGTAAAGCACACAGCCCCAACCGGATGCAGACATTGCTGATAATAAAGCGTCTTCTGACAACATTTTTGAACCGACTTTATCACGAGAAGCTAAACAAACAAAACGTGTAGACGGCGGCCAAATCTGGAATATAAAGCCTGGTGTAAAACAGTAGCAAAGAGGCCCGCCATCAGGGGAGGGGATTTTTCGGTCGCTGTCCAAGTGAGTGGAAACAACTTCGAAAGGCAACACCCCATGTCGCGTCCTTGTTTCGGTAAGGAGGATATTAATTAGTTTTCAGAAGCGTCACGTTCTAAAAAAAGCTTTTGACTTTTTTGAAATTTTTTTCCTCTTGAATGCCTCGTTCGGTATCAAAGATTTCACCAAAGAATATGATTTAGTAAAAATTCAAAAGGCTGGAAAGAAAGTGCATTTCGTACAAGACGCTTTTATAAAGCGATGTTCTGGCGCAGGTATAAGAAAACGTGTAAGCTTCATTGTCCTGTCTTTCTCGTTCGATTAAAGCGATGCTATCGAACGGACATCTTTGTAGGTTTTTCACTCGGAAGCCTTTAAAGGGGCCTCCAACGGATTCATGGATGACATGAGTTACGTCTTGTACTGCGTTTCTTACGCAATTAATGACACTCTTCTCATGCTCAGCTTACATTTGCGCAGCAACCATCAGTTCATCTGCGTAATACGTAACTTTCCCACTGAATGAACACATAGTTCCACTCAAGGGCCAAAATTCGATCTGTAGGTGTATTAAAGATACTAAGGTGCGAAACATGTACAATATAATAAAATTAGTAAAGCGTAACTTTGGTCATAAAGAAGCTCCAGTCGGAGGCCTCTTGGACCATATTTAAACATCCCTGTTTTCATATGTGCGTGCCTGTGTGCTCGTGCGTGTGTATGAGCAATACGTACCGAACGAAGTG
>JAZHYW010015334.1:0-17863 GCA_037355805.1 Ixodes ricinus
TGTCCGAGTTCAGAGGAGTGCAGAAGTCGTGCAGCGGCGGCGCAGAACCAGTGCAGCCGCCGTGCTAGGACTGGCGCTGTGATCGCCTTTCCAAGCGGAAGCGCAGGGTGTCGTCTGCATCTGTTGGCTCTTGTTTGTCCCCGCCGCGTTGTATGCTACATCTAATTAGACGCGGTTTGATGAGACAATTCGGGTTTCCTTTGTTTTAAAGTATAATAACGGAGTCTTTTCTGTGAATATTTTTTATTTGAGTGTACTAAAAACGTTTTCTGCACGAAATGTGTTTCTGTCTGCATTTTTAGCGGCCGTTCGGTTCCTGTCGTTTCCATAAGCGTTCGTGTCCTTCACATTCATTTAGCAATAGTAGAGTCATTCCAAGTCTCTCGAGTTTCGCATTTCGACGATAGGTTCGCGGCATCAGGATGATTTTGCGTCGGGAGTCACTGGCGGCAGCGCGCGGTCGGTAGCGGTCACCTCGAAGACGAAGACCTGACGATAGCGTTTTGGCCAAGACATTTATCGACCGTAACTTTGGCGTTAAGCTGAAGCGTTTATTCTGATTCTCAAGAAAGACCTGCGTGGAACTACCAATTAAGCTCAATGCCGATTCTCGGCGTTTTTCCCAGGCCCGTTAGTCGGCGTCCACAGATACGTCCAGCGGACAACGCATGCAGTATTGTGCTCAGCTATGGGGCATGCACAGGCCAAAGTACTAAACCCCAGACCTCTGCAATGTATCGGAGTCGTCAGTATGCATCCAAGAGCAACTGAAGGGGGGGGGGGGGCTATCAAGAGTGCAATACCTTTCCCGTGTCTGTAAGGAAGAATATCAACACTGTGGATCCCCACATAGCATCAAAAAGAAACACTTTACATGAGCCAATATTCCAACACTTACCACAGGGAGCCAAACCTACACGAGCAGGTGCCTAAAACGCTTTCAGAATATCATAATCAAATTCCTACTCTTGGTTATGATCTCAATTCCGCGTCCACCGCGGGTACGTTATTATCATAAATGAGAGGAAATGCAACCTCCGTATCGGCGTTATTGTTAAAGATCGCAGGCATTTGAGCAAGAGCTGCGAAAATGGCACCGCGAGCAGAGACGGACGAGGGTGTCGTCTGCTATCGCCGTCTGCTCTTGTCGTCTGCTTCTGCACGGACGCTGAACTGACTCCGGAGCCGGTGCGAGATTTTGAGGTACTGGGTCTGAACTCGTTCAGAACTGAGATGAATCGAACGCGCCAGTGCAGCGGCCGTGCAACTTCCGGTTGAATCGAATGCACCAGTTCCTGCACTGCTGAACTAGTTCAGCCAGTTCAGGCGAATCGAACAGACCTACTATTTCTGAGTTCAAATTTTCCTTCTCCACTAATCCGCGCTGAAAAAAAACAAAAAAAAACAGCGTGTGCATCTGTCTTTGTTTAGAGTGCCTTCATGTTAGGACATGAAGGCACCCTGTCCCTGTCCATAGTGCGGTTCTGCCTCAACATGTCTGTACACAGAACGCGAAAACTTCTTGCTTTCTTTCTCTACAGATCCCCTACTCTCTTTCACCATGGAGGCTATCAATTCTCTTCCTTCCTGTTGGGATAGTTAGGGGTTGCATCGTCGGATCGGAGGACTTTGATCCGACGATGCAACTGGAGCTCACCGACCTCCAGTGTTCACCACTATGCATCGCGAATCTCAGCTGCATGAGTTCTGCACAATTTTGGACAAGAAAAAGTACGGAAACCTGGTGAGCCACGCCTTGAAACTATCGTCACTTCTCGGGAACACGTATGTTCGTGAGCAGACCTGCTCACTGATGACACTCAACAAGAACCGCCTTCGATCTGCCATGATCCTGGGCCTTTTGTTACTGTTTTCTGCTGAACGAACAAGCTTGCATCACCTTGAATTCCTTTCTGTTGCAGCTTGGCGATCTCAAATGACATTGATAGTCCATATCTTTCTATATCTGGTTTGTTTGTTAGGTAGGTTTGTTTAAACTTCTTCGGTCGGCGGCTTCCTACTGATCTCGAATTCGGGTTCGGGCTCTTCGTTTGTGTGTTCGGAACGAACTGACCTAGAATTTAAGTCTCCTTGAAACAAAGTGTTTTTTTGTTGTTTTTGTTTTACGTTGTGGACGACCTTGCGAGCAGGATATAAAGAGTTGTATGAAATAAACTTTGTAAGTTGAATTTGAGACGCAATTGTCTGTCACATTTCTTCTGTCTCTTCTAATTTATCTTCAAGTTTCCTTCCCAGTTCCAGGGTTTAAACATCAAAATTAAAAGGCCCCAGCTCGCCTGCACGTTGGCCCTTTTTTCAAGCAGGAGATTACCGAGACACGGGAGAGAGTCGCCAAGCAGCAGTCCTCGACAGCCGAAAATGGGTGGCCCTGAGAAGGGCCGTTTGACTCCGAAGCGCCGGCTATCCGGCAGTTGCGGGATACGGCAGATCTGCGATGTTGAGGTAGATGGACCACGCTGCCCGCCGCACTGCCTGGCGCTGGGCGGAAGTGGGTTCACCGTTGACGCCGGCCAACACTAGGGCCCTCGCCAAGAACAGCGAGATCATCCAGCAATTCCGCAGCACGGCATCGCGGTTGCCACCGGCCACGTCGAAGAACGCGCCTTCAATGTCTTCCGGACCGGGGCGCTCCATGTCGAACCTGGAAGAAGTCAAAATCAGATACGCCTGTTAGACACTCGGCGTTCGGTTTTAAGACTGCGAAACCTGACGGTAAGCTATCGCGTACAATTCACAGCTTTAGTTTAGCGCTTACCTCATCGTTGCGCTGCTAGCGATAGCTTGAGCGGCCACTTTGAAGAACGGCATGTGCTACACTAAAACGCACCAAGTACTCGCTTCGTCTCATTGACATTCCCAACAAAACACGGAATAGCGCTCCTTCGTAAAAGTACGCATTAGAAGCGAAGAACACCAAGAATGCTCACTTTAAATACTACCGCAGTTGACGCTACGATCCGATGAAGTAAATCGAGGGGCGCCAAAAAGTGCATCGTCACGTCGATCGTTGCTTTTGCTATCAGCGGAGAAACCAACCAAGGGAGAAACTTTCGTTGAACATCAGACCGCTTTGTTTGGATGAGCTCGTGCCTTCATCCCGAAGCATGACGACGGCTCCACTCGCGCCCGTATGACGTGTGCACAGCCGCGCTCCAACGTCAATTCGCCACACAAGGAAAAGCAACGTCAGTGCGCTATAATAATTAAGAGCTGAAAAGACGCGGAGCATACTATTTCAAAGAGTGATCATTGGTCGTTTGGGTTTTTTATCGACTATACCCGCGACAATGGAAACGGCGGGATAATAGCGTATGCTCGGAACACTATGTTTCTCAAGCTGTCGGTGCAAAGGCTGGTTCACACAGCACCGTTTTCTTACCTTTCGAAGCTTACTTGCGCTTACGTCGTGTTGCGACCGCATCGGCACATCGGTCATCGGCACATCGGGTCTTCGTATTGGTGACTTGCCGTCTCATTTCGACATACATTGTACGTAAGCTTCGCAACGTGCGGTGCTGTGTGAATCAGCCAGTTTAGCACATTCACGTGGCGGCATCGGGACGGTGGGCGCATGCATGCACAACCATCCATCAAAATGATTCGAGGCTTCTTACACTTATAGGCGAGACTAGCAAAAGCGCACAAAGTCACAGTTTGACATATCAAGAAATACTCACAGGTTAGGTGAATCCTCTGCTGCTGGAAGTGCTCTGACGTCCTATTCTTCGTTTCCCCCGCTTTTATAGGAGAGGAATGAATATCTTCAATTTACCTTTTCCATTTCTTCCAGAAATCCGACCTCGAAGTACTTCCGGGTACTTTTGGAGGGAACAAAAGCAACTTAGCTTGAAATGACAATAGCCATGCACTTGTGGACCACCTTGCTTGCCGAGCTCGGATGGGGGTCATGCCGGTCATGACTAATCCTTTCCGTTGTGGTCTGAGTAATAGAATAGCACAAAGCCCCACTCTCGCAGGAAAAAAATGCTTTGACCTTGGTCGAGTTAGAATAGGTGAACCTTTGTAGATCATGAAACAAAAATGTCCTGGTCAAATTTTTTTCCTTTTAGTTCTATTTTTGCTTTTTACTTTTGTAAGAGGTAGAAAAGTGGTGAAAGTGGGACGTTTCACTGTTTCAGCGATTGCTGTTGTAAGCGTGTGCAACCGTTCTGGAGACCAGACTTGGGACGTAATCTGTTACGAAGTAACGGATTACTTGTAATCCGTTACTTTTCCAAGTAATTTTGTAAATGACACGTAACATTTTGCGGCAGTAATTTGTAATGTATTTTTGTTCCAAAATATTAATAACAGATTACTTTAATTACTCGTTACTTTTAAGAATTATGAACAGAATACAGAAACTCGACCAATATGAGGGGGCAATTTAGAAGCATGAAGATTGCAAGTTCTACAAAATAGAAAACATCATGAAGAAGAGAATAACCGCAAAGAAAACACGATATTTTTGTATGACACGTTACTAGAGACACTAGAAAAACGTGCAAAACATATACAAATATGCAAAAAAAAAATCAAGAAGACAACGCCGAGTAGGCTCTGCCTCTTTCAATTTCCTTCCATCGTGTTTTGCTTCAATTTTAAATTATTTTGTTAGAGCCCTGCACTTCTGACGGGTTACTTCTTGCTCCTGTTTCACTTGGCTCAGCTCGGTCTTCGTACTGGCCATATTAATTCTAAATTCTTCGAAGCTTTTGTTCATAAAAGACATTGATACGTTTACTTCTTCCAATTCTTTTTACTCAGTGTCTTTAGAGTTTCCACTCCAGTAAGATCTCTTATTTTCGTGTTCATAGATCAAGTCTAAAAACGGCATCAGCTATGAATTTAGCCAGTTCGTTAACGGTTGACGGCGGTTTGTCCATCGCTTAGCTAGTCCAGGAACTCTGTTGAACAGCCTCTTATACACAAACAAACAAGCGCATCAAGATTGCTCAGGGTAGAGCTAGAGTTCCTGTATAGGCTCACGGAGCCAGAGTTCGCGTCTGTTTTCCACGTGCCGCCGCGCCGCTATTCGCCGAGATCCGATCACGTGAGCAGCCGGATCAAGTGCCGTGCAGGAAAGTAGACGTTGCACGCGCCCCGGCGTACGTTCCCTTGCTTCTGAGCGCGCCGCGCGCCTCGATCATGCGGCGCCGCTATTCGCCGAATTCAGTCACGTGACGAGCGGGATCAACATGCAGTGCAGGAAAGACGGCGCTACGGAGATAAACGCGCAACTCTGGCTCCCGTAGGGAGCCTATACAGAGAACTCTAGGTAGAGCGATTTAGGAGCCGTAATACGCACTTTGAGACTGGTGGGGTCACGCGGTAACCGGACCAAAAGCTCACCCGTTTTTTCACTAAATCCAAACAAAAACTCATTTAATTTTTTTTGCTACCCGGGCGAAACACGGGCTGGGATAAAGTGCGGACGCGATGGACATTGCACCATTTTTAGGAGAACTGGCATCCCATCCCATGGAAAGGTGTCGACAGATAAGCCATAACAGGCAGAGAAGCAACGATTTGGGACCAAAATTTAGGTCACTGAAACTGAGTGGAGCTGATAAGATCAAGCTTGCTTGACTCAAGGTATGCCGGAGCACCCTTGTGCCACGCCCAAGAAACTTCGTGAACCGAAGTTTTTGAACCCGAAGAGTGACCGAAGAAGCGAAGTCACCCTTTGGTGACCTCGCTTTTTCATTGTGCTTATGTCACGCTAAACGCGCACATAAAGGTTAGGCACAATGTCTCTTCATTACTAATGCATGGGTTTTCTTGAGTTCAGGGTAATATTTGAAGTGAATGGCTAGGAAAATTAAATTCTTTCCGTCATTGAGCGTCGTAAATGTATTTGAAATCAAGGATTATCTCAGAGTGATGTGAAAGGGAAACTGAAGCAAAACTGTAATATACAAACAATTGAGTTGCGAATTTTTAAAAATATTTTGAAGGAACGGGAGTTGAGGCCTTTTGGACAAGTACAAGACAGATGACCAATTTAGAAAGCTGTGCGGGATTTTGGATAGGCTGGCGTTCCTTCCACCACAGCTTGTGCCCGAAGGACTAACCTACATCAGGAAAAAGTCTACCGGTGACATCGGCGACCTGCTGGACTGCTTTGATTGCACGTATGTCAACGGCCCCTTCCGTTATGCTTCTGCTCCTTCTGCGGCGGCACCCAGAACGAATTCTTCCCTTTGCCTGACTGTGCGCCGACGACGACAAGAGTTTTCCCCGGAACGGTGGAATATGTACGACGCCACTCTTCAAGATAAAGACCGGACGAACAACACCTGCGAAGGATGGAATACCGGGTTCCAGAAGTTTGTCGGCCACGCCCATCCAAGCGTCTGGATGCTGATTGAATGCCTACAGAAAAATCAGGCGCTCGTTGCCACGGCATTGACACAAGCTCGGAGAGGTGAACCCCCAGTAGAAGCGGGTGTGAAAAACCACTCTGCGCCTGCAGAATCGTCTGAAAAATATTTTCGAGGGGTTCCAGGTACATCCAGATCTACCAAGACTGCTGGAGCTAGTAGGGGACTGCATTCGCTTCTAACTAATCGATAAATAAACTTGTTTCTACTCTAATCAACAAAGCATGCGCCTGTCAGATTTAATTTATCGTTGCATTTTAGTGTCGCGCGCATGCACCTAAGTTGTCCGCACTCGTGTTAAGACCAACATGAAATTTTCTCCTGGTGAGCTTTAGTCCGGGTCTGTGAAAAATGGGCGAGCTTTTGTCCGGTGAGCTTCTCTGCGGTGAGCTTTTGCACATGATTCGGGTCACGCGCCGGGGCAAACTGAAATCGTTGGTTCTCGATGTGCAATGTCGATGTGTGACTGCCTAGATTGCTCTCCAGAAAAGGCGGTGGTTTCCGGCGACTTCCACGGCTTGGCTTCAAACTGGCTCCTGCCGGCGATAAGATCCGTGCGGAATCCTCTTGCTGCGCCTCGATGACGGTGCGTTGTTGTAGATAAGAGCACGATGCTGCTACGTCGGCGATGAACCTGGGCGAAGTAAAATCGTTAGTTATCGGCGAGCACTGTCAATGTGTGGCTGCCTAGATGGCTCTCAACAGGCTATAGGAACGTTAGAGAGGAGAGAGGTTTTTGTTTCATCCTCCCCAGCCCTCCTAGTGCTTGCCGTTTCTTCCCTCGCCTGGCGTTGCCTTCGCCTGTACTGCACCAAACTAGTGACACGGAATATAGAAAGTCATTTACAGTCAATTCGATAAACTATATACCATATCTAATAAGCTTTTAAATAATTTCTATAATCTACAAGATTTGTAATTCGCCGTATGTATTGAATCACTGTTTTCAAATTGCCTTGCAATGTTGAACTATACTAGAATACAATATTACAGGATAACTGAGATATCGGACCAACATTGGAAATTGATTGAAAAACTTCCGCTTTATACTGTGTTAATATAGGGCCAATTTAACATGCTGCCTTGACGTTTTCACGAAGCATGCTCGGATCTCAAGCTCAAGCGTAAACATCTTTGCTCTAACTTATGACACATTGAGTTCACACTTTCTGTACACCATCATATTTTCTCAGAGACTTGCGACCCCAACGGAAAAGTAGCTGCGCCGCAAATGGATCTAAAACCCCGCTCTTCGCCGTAGCGCTCACGCGATTGTGTCTCGGGAGTTACAATGAATCTTCCGAAATTCACTCCAGCAGCGAAATACTCATCATCTTCGCATGCCGATTGGCACGCGTTAGTTCATGTCTCGTTCTTGATTTTAGCTGCGACCGCACGCTTTTTCAATCGTGGAAGGATTAGCGATTTTTTAAAAATGCGACTGTGCACACTATTATCGCGCTTTGGGTGCGCGTGTGACAAAGTGACATGAAAGGCATTAAGCACGCGCTCGAGGCTCAGCCCAACACGCGCATGTTCGTCGCTTCGAAAAGCGAGAAAATACCGCGCCATACACACGAACATTGAAAATAGGACAGGTCAGAAGCCTTTTTATTTTGAAGGTCTATACTTGCGGTCAGCTTTCTGTGGCATTTCAAAAGTGAAGATTGCGCGTGCACAACTTTGATGGGCGCTCAAGATGTGCAAGCGCACGTGCGCCTATAGCTTTGACCAACGTTAGCCTGGACTATTGGCGACGTGCCGGCGATCGAAAGCGTCGCTGTGGTCGGCCCACCTCAATTGGCCGAATGCCGACTATGACGTCAGCAAAGGATTTCTCAACGACAGAAATAAGAGGAATGTAAGAACTTCAATTTTGACGGTGTGGGCAGTGTTACTTTGAGAGCGCTATGATTTCAGGCTTTCACCATGCTCATTACAAACACCATTGAACTAGTTCTTCACAAGGTAATGACGTCACGAAAGCTAACCAAACGAGGGCTGCCACCGAAACATCTCGCCGCTAATAGATAGCCACGGAAAGTTGTCCGCAAGTAGGTAGCGGAGCCTCGCTGACTATGTGTACATGAATGTGATCATGGCGCATCGAATCGATATTTGCCTATTTGATTGATAGCAGATGGGCAGAAGAGGAAGAAGTAGGAATACAGGCTGCGTGCGATTGGTCCATGCTCGATTTGTTGCGCCATGACCGCAATGACGTACGTACACGGAGCCACAGCACTGATGGCCCACACTGATGCAAAAGTACGTGGCGTTTTCGGCGTCTCATTCGCGTGCCCTCACGCAACTAGCTTGACAGGAATGGTGCACTCCTGAAGCTACAACGTTGCACATACACACATTTCAGTTACAGCGTGAGCAAGTGTCGCCACAAACGTATAAACCGACCTCACGCTCTATACACACTTCTCTGCTTTCTGCTAGTAGTCCACCGCTTGCTTGTGTGCGCATCGCGCGACATTTTTAGCAAAAACACTATACCCCCGCATTCTGGTTAACAAGCGTTAATTTCATTGCTCAGGTTAGTCACCCAAAAGAACACTTTGCGCCGCACTAATAGGTTTTCTCTCAATCATTCAATATAAAAATAAATGACAATCGCCCGTTCACGCTAAGAGAACCGCGCAAAAACTCGAATCGGGTCACATCTGTAGAAATTTCTTTGAGCAAAACTGCGGAATCGGAAAGACGGTCTAAAAACCTTGAGTGCATACTAAGTAGTATTTAACCAAAACAGAAAACTGCGCGCTAAAACGAACGCTGGAACAATTAATTTAGTCTGCGCCTGTGTAAGTAATACTAAACGTGCAACTCGTTGGCGCCGATAATAGACCGATCTACACCAAGCGTTCGGCGCATGCGTGACGCCGCCATAACTTTAGTTCACTGGAGGCAAACCGCGGTGCGCGAGAGGGTTCGTGCCGCCTCGTCGCTCCACGCTCGCAGAGCTTCAGCGAGGTTTTCGCACGTGTAGAAAGACTTAGGGTAGTTCTTACGATGGGCCAGCTGAACAAAGAAACCACGCATAAAAACACCAAAACACGCATAAAAACACCATAAAAACTTTAAGCCCGTGACTTAGGGTGCCTTCATGTGGGCTTTGCTTAGGGTGAAGACATGTGGCCATTTTGTCCCACACTTTTATTTTTCTTCTTTTGTTCAGAAGCGCGTGAAAGAGCGTGTCCCTGCACGCGTTTGTGGCCTCGCTGACTGTGCTGTGGCGACATTTTGTTTTCGTCGATTTCTTTGTATTTTGCCGGTGAGCGCGTGCTGTCGGCATCGGGTACCATACTCGGCGACAACTTTTCTTGGCAATGAAGGGAATGCTAGGGGGGGGGGAACTCCTGTACATGTATCACTCCGGCAAGCATCCGGGCTTTCATTACGTCAATTTTGGTTTCGTTGTCGGCCTTCAAGGCAAGCACTCACGTACATCCACTTCGGCGAAGAAAGGGCCGAGTTTTTCGAGGGACGACGTCCGTTTCGATGCTGTCGGTTTATCGTTCCCCCTCGTGCCGTTCATGATCTCGTGGTTCTGCGCTCCTCTACCTCCTTTTTCCTCTTGTTACCTACTACCAGATCGCATAATCTACAACACCATCTTTGCGAGGGAAAATGGCTAGAAAACTAATTTCATTTTTATATTTTTATTGTTCAAGATTCATAGTGATGTGACAATTATTATTGAAATGACGAATATCAAGATTATAGTTTACGTTACACCCAAAACGCAATTGAGACCCGGGGTCTGTGTTCAGCTGCGTAAGAAGACAGCGTGCTTCGGCTCTCTATCTTTGGCAGCATTGCCAAGAAAAGTTGTCGCCGAGTATACAAAGGGTGGCATCACCCTAAACAGAAAGACATGGAGGCACCCTAGAAAGACTAACGTTCCCTCGATGCATTGCGGCAGCGGTGGCGTAGTCAAACTGGCTGCTGAGATCGGTCTATTCTGCGAGCCAAGCAAGACGAGCGCTTCAAAGACTGCCGCACACTAATGCTCCCGAATAATGTCGAGCTTAGATTTTATTGCGGAGGATGTGAAGACGGAAGCTGCGTGCTCGTTGGACCAGTCCCACGTCTCTTTCGCCACGTAACCACGCTATCGTTCATACCTACGCGCAGAGAAGGGGAAGGCGATGAAAGGGAGGCAGCTGTTTGGTTCCTGTGAGCTCGTAGCTTTCACCGCACAGTCATGTCACAGAGGGAACGGAGGCAGACCAAGGAATGCGAAGAGGGAAACTTCTACTTTTGGTTTCTCCCTATGATGTAAAGCAACGCACAGTACGCGCCATCTGAGCCAATCCAGTGCTCCGGGAGTGACACGTGACTTCACGCTCCGCGCGTCCGGGCGTCGCTCCGCGCAACCGAAAGGACACGTGACACCCTCTCAGCTTTGGATTGGCGGTGGCGGTCATCGCGTCCGTTGCGGAGGCAGAGACGAAGCCCCCCCCCCCCCCACACACACACACACACCACCACCATCACCGGTTTTTGGAAGAGGAGGGTACTCTAAAGAAGGTGTGAGGAGCAGTCGCACATTTCGGGTCCATCGAGCTACCGTGGTGATCTCCAGACGACTACTGCGGACAAGACGACGAGATCTGTGTTGCACCCGTGGTGGCCCCTCTCTTCTGAATTTGACTAAAAAAGCGGACCCCCCCCTAAACACACGCACACACACGCACGCACGCACTCGCACGCACGCACACACACACACGCACACACACACACACACACACACACACGCACGCACGCGCGCACGCGCGCACACACACACACACACACACACACACACACACACACACACACGCACGCACGCACACACGCACACACGCACACACACACACACACACACACACACACGCACACACACACGCACGCACGCACACACACACACACACACACACACACACACACACACACACACACACACACACACACACACACACACACACACACACACACACACACACACACACACACACACACACACACGCACACCGTTACGCCGACACCGCGCAAGCCGGAAACGGGCGCTCTGAGAGCTGTGCTCTAAAAGAGATTTTACAGCGCACAATGGACGATTGGAGCATAATTTAGGCTCGCAACATGATGAAAGATATTTGTGACGGGCTGTAAGCTGTTCTACACATCGGAATGTTAAAAAAAAAGAATTAGCAGCATGCGCGTTAATTTTTGCCGAACAGAACGAACGCCAATGTTTGGGAATAGTTGTCAATTCGACGCGCTTTTGGCAGTGAACGCGATGCGATAACGGTCATGCGTAAGGTAGAACAGGCAAATATCAAATGACCGTCCTTTTCTCACTGCGGAATATCGTGCAATCATCACCCACAGGACCGCATGTATCGCCTAATGACGCAAATCTCAGTTAGTCGCCTTCCTCTTTATTTTACAGCAGAAGCGCTCAAAACGCGCTTTTAATAAACCTGAAAATTCCTTAAAGAGCATAAAAAGCCCGACGTGGCGTCCGCCAACTAGAGTTTTTTTGTCACGGTCACAAGCGGATAGTGGTCCCGTCCGTTGTAATCCTCGCACCGTCGAACGCACACGAACACGGTAGAACACAGGGGCCTTAGGTAGAACCAGATATATATCGCCGTCTTGCCGGACCCCGCACACCACCGCAGTGCCGGCCATCGTCAAGAAAACCACGTGATCCCCGTCCAGTGCCTCGTGACGAATGCGCCGCTCTGCACTCCGATGGCTAGAGACGGAGAGCTAGGAGCGCTCTGAGAGGAGAGGCGCCCTCGGAAAGAATCAGCCGATCAGGCCACCGCACTCCTTTCCGCCAAGCGAACTCGTGCGCTCTGGAAAGCGCGTTCGATAGCGCGCAGAAAGAACCACGAGAATTCGGGGTAGCCTCGTTAGCTGCTCTTCAACTGCGTCACTGACACGAAACGCAAATGACATGGCCACGCCCATTTTGTCACCTTCGAGCCCAATCGACGCCGGGGACCTATGCCCGTATGCTTGGTTCTCAATTTCTTCTAACGTACGGCTGTTTTATTCTGTTTTAAGTCATTCGCTGCAGTATTTGGGCTGCCTTGTTTATTTGGAAGCGATGTTAAAATGGTCCCCGTTTCCTTGTATATTTTCCCCTTTGTACGCTCCACGACACCAGCCCGTTCACACGCCTCAAAGACTTTCGGTGCGTCGCGCAAATTACGCTCGCGTAAATTTCACGATTCTCAGTTCCAGCTCACGCCTCTTGTTATTTTAGCGGTGCGCAACGATAACAGCTTCTAATTAGTAGCTGAGGGGCTTTCCGTCAAGTGTCTCTGATAAGCGAGCATAGAAAAACCATTGTGGCACGTGATTTCGAAAAAAAAATGAAAGCCGTTTACAACTCCCTGTAACGCCGAATTAGAGCGCAGCTCTTGAGGAGGAGGAGAGAAGGGTACTGAAGGGGGGGGGGTCATGTGACCTCGGGGGGTCACGTGACCTTGACGATGACGATCCAATGACGTCACTGATGACGTCATCAGTGATGATGACGATGACGATGCGGATGCCAATGACGTCATCAGTGACGTCACTGATGATGTCATCTATGATGATGATGACGATGCGGATGCCGATGACGTCATCAGTGACATCACTGATGAGGTCATCAGTGATGATGACGATGACAATGCGGATGCCGATGACGTCATCAGTGATGTCACTGATGACGTCATCAGTAATAAGGACGATGACGATGCGGATGCCGATGACGTCACCAGGTTGCATGCAACCTGGATTGCATGCAACAGGTTGCATACAACTTGTTGCATGCCAGTTGCATGCAACAGGTTGCATGCAACCCAGTTGCATGCAACTCCTGTTGCATGCCAGTTGCATGCAACAGGTTGCATGCAACCCAGGTTGCATGCCAGTTGCATGCAACAAGTTACATGCAACAGGTTGCATGCAACCTGTTGCATACAACCTGTTGCATGCAACTCCCGAAGGAACCCGAGGTCCTCCGAGGTCCTCCCGAAGAAACCCGAGGTCCTCCCGAGGTCGTGCCGAAGGGACCCGAGGTCCTCCCGAAAGACCTCGGGTTCCTTCGGGAGGACCTCGGGTCCCTTCGGAAAAATTTACCCATAATGCACCGCGCGGTTACGCCGACGGCGACGGCGACGGCGACGGCGACGCCGCTCAAGCCGGAAACGGGCGCCTAAGAGCTGCGCTCTAAAACAAATTGTCTGCCAGATTGTAAAGTGAGCTAAAGCCCTTGGTACGAGAGTTTCTCGGACCTTTGTTTCTTCGCAATTGGATTTCCTTTTGGCCATGGGTGAGCGTGTCAAACGGCTTGATCGAAGCAATCGCTATTCCTGATATGGGATGGCCACGCCGTGCATGTTTACCACCTGCCTCCACCCAACTCTCAGCAATCAAACAGTGACCTCCGAATGTCTAGGAAGCTGGAAGGTTACGAAGAGAAAAAGAAAAAAAAATGAAGGTTTTGCGACTTTCATGGCATTAGACACGGCGCCAGCATTAACGATTTCGTATAATGTTAGAGCCGTCTAGCTATTTCGTAGCGGGAAGTTTCGAACTGAACATCGAGCGAATCAGCGTTCGCTGTGCCCTCCTTTGCCTTTGCCTACTTTTGCCTTGGAAGCAACAGCGTTCGCTGTTGCTTCCAAGGCAAAGTAAACATACTGAAGACACTGCTCCGGTGTCCGTCTGTTATTGCGGGCGACTCGTTCGTACTGCTGGACCGAGTCGTCGATGTCTTCGTAGCTTTCGCCGTGGAAGGCAGCCGGAGTCCAGGGGGCGACGGGCATGTACAGGAAGGTAGGTCGCTGTGGACAGCGTCGTGGAGTGGCCATCGCCGGTTTTCTCTGCGCTGTCCTTCCCGGGAGCAGCCCAAACTCAGGAGCTTGGAACTGAAGTGGGCGGCTGGCACGAAACTCGGGTCCCTCAACTGAAGTTCGTACTCGAGTGGGGCTAGCTGAATGGGTTCTCGGAGGAGTACACTTCACGGGAATCATACCCGCACCTCCACCAATATGTCATGAATGACAATAGACCCTTTTCGAAGGTCAGTTAAGCAACTATATATGAGACACCGAAACTAAAGGAGACCGACGTCATTGCTGCGGCGTTGTCACTGAAGCGATGGCGGCGGCTGCTCCTGTTGCCCTCGCCGGCTGCGGTACTCGAAGTTCAGTATCCTCACCGCGAAGCACCAGTCTCACTGGAATTCCGCGGATGCTTCGGGGAAGAAGGCATCAAGGCGACCCGACCCCCCCCCCCCCCGATTAGCGTCGAGCCGTCAGGTTTCCTGAAGCAACAAATTTGTCGCCGAGGCCTACTTCGATCCGTCGTCGATCTTAGTGTTGAGCTTAGCACGATTTTTGTTTTGCAGCTTACGTATATAATAGCACTCCTGTGTTTTGTTTCCGTGCTTAGTGCGAGCTAACTCAAAGTAACAAGTGCAAGAATCGCGCCGTGAGCATGCACATGTACGCACGTTCGTGGCCGTGCAAGCGCTGCGAAAGGAGTCGGAGGTACCATGCTCAAGCTTGCGTCTTGTCTTGAGCTTCAGCTTAAACCATGCTAAACTAGGATGTTCTATAGTTGTATTCGAAGCTTTTTAAGTTTTACGTAGTGTTACAGAACTCAGTAGTGTAAGATTTCGAGTACAAAGCAGGACCGCCAAGCAGGAAGCCAAATCGCTCGTTGCGTTGCGTCAGTGAACCTCCATTCTCGATGCCGTGGATCAGTGTGTTCTGGCAGCCGGAGGGCACGGCGTTCTGTTCGTATTGTTCTCCGCGCGGGCGCGTTATTTTGCATGCTGACGGCTTAGCGCTTTTCGTGCATGTTATAGTATACGGTATATGAGCTATCAACGCGAGCTCGCTCGGTCTAAGGGTCGGTTAAACTAGCTTACACCATCAGCGTTCTAGATTTGCAAACACGAATAATCGCACATTATATACTCGCCTACATAGTTCACAAATAGCTATGAACGCCCACTGCTCCCGCGAAAAATGGACGCCGAGCGTAGCAGATCGTTCTCGCGGGTTCGATACCGCTCCGGGCGCGCTCTTGAAAACGTGCCGCAGAGATAGTAGGGCCAGTTCACGATGCGAGTATTAAAAACACGATCAGTTAACACTAGTAGTCACGCAGTGCAGATATCGTGACCGAAAAAAAAAGATTTTCTGAATAGAGATTTCTTGCGCTCGTACGAGGTTCACTCGAGTGGTCGTGCCTCATGAAGTATTTTGCAATGTTACGCGCCCGTGGCTAAGCTTAAGCTTTAGGGCACCAGGGAGCAACGTTTCCGCAAATCAACTCCGAGTACACCCATCGCACAATCACCTGTGGGGTTCAACGGGTACACATTTGGAAAACAATGTCCCCGTGCGCTCCCGACTTTTCTTCGCGCAGACTCTGGAATGGCAAACCCACGTCCGAAACTTTGAAAAGCGCTGCCACAGCGCAAGTTCAGTTAATTTTTAAGCCGAGCCCGCGACCTCCTTGGAGTACCGGTCGCTCGTTCCGCACAGATAGGCACTCGGCGCGGATCTGTATGACCCGACTTTTTTTTTTTCTTTTCTAATACCGGCGTTTTTTGGTGTTTATTTTGAAAAAAAGAACCTTTCCCTGTTTTGTTTTTTTATTATTTCTTCCTCTTTGGGTACAATAGGGGACGCAGCAATGGTCGGCATCTCCCCGAGTGAGCTCGTAGCCGAACGGCGGTGGGACCTGACGACGCAGTAATGACAGATTTTGGGAAGTTTGCGCCGCTGGAACTGGTGGCGCTGACTTTCGAGAAGCCTCCATTGATGAGGCGACGAAAATTGAAACAAACCAAACGTGTCATGGGGTGCGTGTGTGCCCAAAACAAATGAGAGAAAGGCTAGCGTCGCAGGCTTCGATGGCGGCGTGACAGCAGGATCAAGCGCTGGGGTGAGACTGGCTACGGCTCGCCACGCGGAGCCCCTTTTGTATACGCGAGCGTTTCCGGAACAATCGGCGTATGATTTGGCGCGTATGACATTCTAACCCTTAATAAGCAACAGGGTTCTTGAATTTATCAGAACGTGACATTTACAGAAATAACAAAAAGGTACCTCCGCAGCGAGGAATCGAACCTTGGCACTTTGCATGGGGAACCAAGCACGATAACCGTACTGCCACCGACGCGTATCAATATTTATGATACAATAAACATTCGTTATTATTCACATTAACTATGAATAACGTATGTTTCTGACAATTGCCAAAGCACTGCTGAAAATGTGAAGACTTTATTTTGGCTAGCATAATTAGAAAACCTGGGCTAATAATATAAAACAAGATTAGAAAAATTGCCTATCACTAGTTAGCAATATTGGAAAAAAAACTGGTTTGAATATAACTGAATAGCTACACCGAAAAATTTTTTAGTGATTGGATTAGCAGAAAAGTTGTCATATACTTCCTTAACAATGTTTTGAAGAAATGGCGCAGTGTTGGATACCTATGTCGGAAACCATGCCATAATATTGATTACCTACATCGGAAATCTCCTTTATGCATGCCAATTTTAAAATTAAAGAGAGAGCAACACGCTGCTACATAATATGGTGTAAAAGAAATGCTTCTCATGCTGTGTATTATAGCAGAATATCTCCCACGTGTGATGATTTTTTGTTAGACAGTATCCCGTATCGCACGCAAATACCAATCGTTTTTATAAACGTTCTTATAATGTTGAAAAACAGCGCGACTGGGACGAGGACACAATGAGACGAAGAGAACACAAGACAGGGCTGACTATCAACTGGTTAGGTATTACAACATAAGGAAGGAACGACAATGAAATGAAAAGAACATGCGAGTCAAATGTTCGCGCGGTTGCTTGGCGCCTCGTGGATTATGTCCCTTTCTTCTTTTTTTTTTCATCCGATTGTAGACTACGGTTTTTCTTCTTTCTTTCTCTGAGGACCTTGTGTTACCTTGCAGCTCTGCCCTCGCGGCCCCATTCGCCCTCTCGTTCCCAGGATGCCTTCGTGGCCTGGCAGCCACGCGACAGTGATCGTTTGGTCGTCCTTCACTTTGCGCACCAGTGTTCGGATCTGTGCGACCACGGCGTTACATGTGTCTCTGTGCGACGAAACTCGCGCAGTGCCTCTTGAGAATCTGTATATATGCGAGTTTCTGCATGTTGGCTCTCTTTAGAATGGCGGCCTGTGTCGCCATCAAGATCGCCCGCAGTTCTGCGGAGCACATGCTCTTCGTGTTTTCAGTTATTTCTTGCTGTGTGTCCTGTTTTGTAGGGGGAGTACCAGGCGATAGCCGTGCGGCCGGTCTCAGAGCGCGACGCGTCTGTGTAAAACACTTCTGACGTGCTCCCCTGGAGACCGCGGACTTCGCCATGTGGTTAGAGGCCTGAGTGACTCTTCGTCCCGGAGCAATACGTAACCGGAACG
>JAZHYW010015335.1:0-93502 GCA_037355805.1 Ixodes ricinus
AACGAAAATGCCATGCATCCCACAGATGGCGCTGCGCCCCATGATCCGCCATCTTTGCGTCCATTGGCTTCTATGGAAGGTTCGCTACCAACTATATATATACCTTGTTTTGTCGTCGCGGCTCCTTTAGTAATGTTCGCAGCTATAGACTTTTTCTTCAAGGGCGCCGCCATCTTGAATTGTAGTCACTTCCAGTATGGGCGAAAACATTGTTTTGCCGTCGCCACGCCAGTAGAAGACACTTGGGATATAAGCGTAACCGCCACACATTATCGTTTTGCCTCCCCTTATTTTTTTACTAGTTACAGGTTGAAACGTTTTAGTATTTTTTCGTCGCCCATACCGGATACACCAATTAGGTGGCTGGGGACGAGAGCACACAGAAAAGGTCTATAGTCTCGTATCTGGACAACAACGATGTTGGTTATGTCCGAATTCCCGTCATTCACCACGCCGTCATTCACCGCGCTTCCTGCTTGCAGGCCTTCTCAAGTGCCTTCTGGGGAAACAGCCGCTAAGGATTTCTTAGAGTGCAAGGTGTCTTTGCTTCCGCATTCGTTTTGTGAGGTTATTAACGGTTACTACAGCAGCCTTATTGGCTGTGGTTGACAATGGGATGTTATGGCCTAAAGTCGTCAGTGACAACATGTTCTTAAAAAACCTAGGTTTCTCGCTTCAATAACCGCCTTTGCATGCTTGGCGCAAAAAAAAAAAAGGCTTTTCATTCAACTTTTTTTATCCTATCAATGACGGGCTCTGCGGAACATTTCGTCATCGGCCTTAATTTTCTAACGAGAGGTCTCTGAAAATTGTGAGTCTTCGTTCTCACGCAAATTATTTTAATGCGTAAGCAATTTCCTGCAGGTTCGAACCTACGTGTGACAGCGAAAAACAAGCAAACTCATATGCTCCATTTTGATTTTTCTTTTAAAGTGGTTTTTTCCTTGTTTTTTCCTCTAAAATTCGTTACAATGTACACTGAGTCAATTCCTTAAAGTTTTTTTTTATTATATTCTTTATCGCTCGCGGGGCCACCCGGGTTTTAATTAACGCTGGGCAAACATCGCGACGATGCGAAACTGACCCTCTCTTTCCTCTTACTCTCGCTCGTGCGTTTTACTCAGGCTCGCTGGGGTACAGCGGTTAGTTTATCGTTCGCACAATTTTTTTCCTATTAATATTTTCTTGACCGCGATGATAGGGCCATTATACGCGTGCAAATAACGCGCCCCTAATAACGAGACTTTAAAACTGCGCTGGAAACCTCGAAATTAGCTCCGCCCTAACGCTACGAACTTCACTAAGCAAATATTGAGTTTTGGGCGGGCAGATATGCCGTGGCGAGTTACTATTTTTTTTTAATAACGAATATACAGTTACTACACATCCCTTCGTTGTTTATAATCAAGCGCCGTTCCTCACGGGAGTTGCGCTCTTGGCACTCTAATTATGCTCATTACGACCTTTTATAAAACGCACATGAAAGCCTACTTGAAATAATATTTTAGTTCACTCATTCTGTGTTAAAATTGCCACATATACACTGGGATGGCGCACTGTAGTTCACCGTGAAAACACGATACGCATTGAATTAAATAAAAATATATTTGAATTATATCTTATAAATATAACTTTATTCACAGGATACTGAAAAACATTTTATGTTTTGGAAATTGTCAATATGTTTTTATTAATAAACCTGAAAAGGAAAGTGCAACGGCGTAAACAGAAAGAGAAAGAAAAAGAAGCGGACGATTGTTTTTTCACGTATCGGCACATGCACAGCATTTAGGCGTGTGTGTATACTCATTAAATCGTTGGAATTGATCATGATTTCTATCTAGTATTTTCAAGGAATGTTGTCGTAAAACTCGCCCGTATGCACTCGGGGACCCTACCAATTTCTTGGGATATTTCTTGAATACGAAGGCCGGAAGTATGATTCTATTAACATATTAAATTTTCTACGCACCTCAGAGTGAGACGAGAGCACATGAAATGTTACGATGTGTGGCATCGTAGAAGTGACTCAGGTAAAATATTTTTTGCTCAGTTTTGATTCTCTAATTTGCTTTTCTAGTTCGTTATGATTGGCTGCCGGACGAGTGCCCCGAGGGCAAATAAACGCAGGTGATTTTTTAAGAGAGTGGCGATTTTTCTACAAAGAAAAACTACATATCAATACGAGATAAAGGGGCACTGAAGAACACGTAATCAAGGACAGAATATGCACGTTCTAGCTGGAACGAACAAGTGGAATGTAAGTAATAACCGCTGATAAGATTATATCACCAAGTTCACGTAAGAAACAAAACAAAACCAAAACTGGTAAGAAAAAAAAAAAGCACAATCTAGCCAACGCCAGCCCCTCAATCTCGAATACTGATATCCAAAGTCTTTGTCTCGCACCAGCGGAAACCAAACCTAAGCCTCCCAAGCCTTCAGCCTTCCACCTTACCCCCTTTTCCATTCTATTCCTTCTATTATTAAGAACGGCCCTCTTTTTGTCCTTCCATCATTCCCTTTTTTTATATAGTTTTCTTTTCCACCGTCTTTCCCCGACCAATGTTTCGACGGCTCTGGCGGTGCCTTTGCTCGGAGCTCCGGTCCCGAGATGACAAATGATCCCCGACGCGCCGATAAGCTTCGACGGCTTCTCTTTCCGCCCGATTACGGAAGCCACGCGGCCTAGCGGGCGCCGGGTCCGCAAAGCACGTGCTGGGATACGCCTAAACCCAAGCTTCATCGGTAGAATTCGCCAACCCCTTTTTCTTTTGTCGTATCGCGCTCCTTTTTCTCGCCAACATTTTGGACGTATCGTTTTTTTCTCCATTGGTCTTACTGCTTGTATGCTTATTTGTTTTGCGCGCGGACCCACGATGGTGGGAGATTTTGTTGTACGTTTTCGTTGTGTCTGCCATAACGAATTCTCATAGAACGAAACATTGTGTAAATGAACATGCTTGTTAATATTTTTTTCTCTATTTTAATTGATTGTGGGGAGCCTTGCGACAGAGTTTTACAACACAAATTGTAGACGAGAAAACGCAGTGCTTCAAAGTTATTGTATGTCTATGTACTTCCAAAGTTCGCGCATGTATAAATTGTTTTTGTTCTTCAATGTATGTTTACGAGCCGAAACTCTACGAAAACGAATCGACAAGCTTCGCCAGCTTCTCTTTCAGTATGGTTACGGAAGCGACGGGCGTACCGGACGGTGGGTTCGCCACTTCGCGTAGCACGTGCAGGGGTACGCCTAAACCCACGCGTCATCGCTAGGGTTCACGGACACACTTCCTTTATTGTATTGCACTCTTGTAGCTTCTCGACATTTTTTATGCATTATTATCTTTTTCGTTTTGTTTGTGTCTTACTAATCGTATGCTTCTTCAGCTCGCACGCCGTCCCATGGTGGTCGACTTCGTTATACGTGAATTCCTTTTATGCTATAACGAAGTCCCGTCAAATATATGTATATATATATATATATATATATATATATATATAATGTGTGAAAAAACGTTTAGCAAATGTATTTCTTCATTTGTTAGGTAATAGTTCTTTGCAGCGTCTTGCCCCAAGACTTCGCAGCTGCGGAGAAAGTATGAAATAAGAGGAGACGTAATTTTTTTTAAACTGCAACTTTCTGGAAAGTTGGTTTTCCTCAATATTACTGAATATTACATTGTTTTTATCGCGATGGGGTGAAAGGAAAGCGCCATGCTGAGTACCTGTAGCGGTTCTTAATGCGAAAGCATTAACTGTCCATGGAGAGAAACGACGTTATCAGCTTTTGACGCCGCGCCAAACGGCACCTAAATTCCCCTCTTCTATGGAGCGAAGCCTGTAGTCTGTACTAGCGAATTGATGGATGACTCCCATTGGCTGGTGCGCGGCAGAGTTTCAAAAAACGCCTCCCCACCGCCCTGGCGCAGTTTAATACGAAAATATTAACTGTCCCGTGGATGAATCCGGTGTTGTCTATAGCCGTTGTCTGTAGCCGTTGTCTGTAGCAGCGAAAACGGCACATGAATTTCCATCGGCCAAAGAACAGCAACGCAGATGCATCGTAACGGAAGCCGTGGAGCCGGAGGGGGCGCCGCGCCTGCGCAGTGGGGGAGCGCGATCTCACCGCCGGAGCGCCGTGTAAAAAGGAAGACGTGGTTCGCGGCTTGTAGGAATGCGCTTCGTGTAGGAATGCATTCGCATTCCTACACATAGGCTATCTTAAGTGTCTGTGATTTTTCTAATTTTTTTGTTATTGAAAGAATACACCTTTTTAAACCATTCTTACTTCTAAAAGAAGTCCGAGATGTTCAAATAAAAAACAATTGACGACAACATTGCGTCAGAATGTCCACTTTTCGTTTTATCAATATTTTGGAATCATCAGTTATAAAGAGACCTAAATATTTTCTGGCTAAAAGTTCACTCCAGACCGAACCACAAGGCATTAAGAGCATAATCGGTATGTTTCTTTTGTTCATTTACGTTGTTTACTATAGCTTGCGGTGTTTGTTGCTATGGGCTCAACCCCAGCAATACTACAAATAGATGAGTCTTCTTGATAACATTGACGATACCATTTCAACGGCGCGCGCAACATTCTCCAGGAGTGCAAACTCCTTATTACTCTTCGGCGGTCGTCGTCCTACATGTACGGTGGGGATTACTCCTTTGAAAATGCCCACCTAAACGCGAAACTGCGCACGCTGCGGAAGGTGTCGCCATTTGTAATGTCTTTCGTGAACTGTAAACTTCATATTCGCACGTTGTTTCACATTGTTAGAGTATTTCTTCAAATTAGACGCTTCGCGCACGCGATGTTCATTTCGCATAACGACCGCTCTTGCGGTAGTGCCAACGGGAGCACTGACTCTTCTGATTCAGAATTCCAACGTTTTTCGGAACTAAATTTAGAGAATGAGAGCTGATGATCCGGCAGAAAAGTTCTGTAAAGATAATTCCGGTTAGAAATTGAAGCCGTTGATATATCGCGGAAGCGGTCGCGCAGAAATGGAACTGAATGGATAAACGGTGACAACTTTTCACTTTCAATATTTTCATTTTATGCTTCTAAGCATAAGGAGCTTGCAAACACTGTGCGTGCTCCCGCTAGATGATAAAGAAAAACAAAAGAAAAGCACCTGTGCATTGAATTTTTTTTTACACTATTTCTTTGCAAACAAAACTTGACCGGCGGGAAACATCTTTTTGAGGGAAAAATCTCCACCGCCAAAGGGTGAAAACGTTATTTTCTGTCAATTTGGCGACCACCATTGGGAAACAAATAGTTGCTATAGATTAGCTGCGTTTGGAGTGTCGGCTTTTCCTTCCAAGATGCTCTTGTGGGCGCCGCCATCTTGCTGCTCCCTTTAGAGCGGAATTGATAGACTCTTTTCGAAAGTGCGCGCCGTTGCCTGTCCGCCATTGTTTGGGCACGTACTCTGAGCACGTAAGTTGGACACGAGGGTTCCGTCAACGTTCGTAAAGAACTCGGATCCAATCACACGATTCCGATCCAAGCATTGGCGACCGCCATTGTTTCCCGAATGACTTTTGAAAAGAATCTATAGCGATCGTTACGATGCAAAAAAAAAAAAAAGACTTCCTGAGCGTTAGATGCAATGTCAAGAGGCTCGGGCGATATTGGAGACTTTCAGGGAACCGTTTTTGCACATCCGATACGGTACGGAGGGGCCCCGGTACTAACTGCGCATGCGCTACCACAGAAGACTCTCATAATGCACAGTCCGTTACCGGAGGGCCCATCGTACAGTATTTGATATGTAAAAACGGTTTTCCAAAACTCTTCATAGTTTTGCTCTGTCACGGACGAAAAACTCGTTTCCTGTGATTTCAGATAATGCTTCGGATAACTGGCAACTATGATTTCGATCGCCATGGTTGCTAAAGTTCCGTTATTTTGAAACGGAGCTCGCTTGGGGCCTCTAGACAAAACGGGATGCTAATGAGCGAGTTCGACGTGAATTCTAATGAGGCTATTTATTCGTGTTTCTATAGATACTAGATCTCTAGGCTACGGAAACAAATAGAACAACCCGCAGTTATTCATTTGTAGTTGTTATATGTTTCGACAATCTAAATTTAAATGCAATCATTTTATTTTTCTCTGCCGCTATTTGAGAGAACTCGAGGCGATTGCCGGATGTAATTACGCGTTGCGAGATATGAAAACGGAAGTAATTATTTTTTCCCTTACCATTACATTTATTTTTACAGTTTGCTCTTTTGTTATTATCCACAATGGGGTGGAAGATTTCGCTTAAATGGAGTATCATATCCTACCCCAGGTTTTTATACCGGGAAGAGTCAACACATGCCTGGTATCTAAGTACCTTGTAGTAATGTAGGAATTGTTGAATCCGCTTTTTTTCTTTTTAGAAATTAACCCATTTTTGTTTATCTACAATGAGTTAAATTCTCCTATTGCGAACACTCCTTAATTTAACTAATAACTTGCATCTCAGGGGTGGTCGAGAAATTTAATTATTCGGCATTGCTACTAAACGTCACTTTATGTCCTACAAATAAATTGCCTGGTTCTGGCATTCCTTCAAGCCCAGTAAAGCCGCCGTGTTAATGGGGTTTTAACAAGCAGCCTTTGCTATTGAAATGGGATGCAATGTAATTGTGAATGTATAAATGACTTCTTATCAACGCACCTCTTTTCCGGAGACATTGTATCATTTTCTCTGAAACGCCGTCGCGCATAGTCTAACCGTGGGATGCCTCCGCTCCTACGAGATTAACCTACTAGTACGCAGTTCCTACCCTACTAAGCAGCTAGGCAGTTTCCTTTCCTACTTAGCGGGAGGATGCAGGAGGGAGAAATGTTAGCGCACTCAGGGTTGGGCAGTGTCGCGATACAAGTGTATCGCGATAGTGTTTCAGAAATACATTTCGTATCTGTATTTCTGTACCACGATACATATTCTTTTCGCCAGTATCTCTGTTCCTGCATCGAAATACATTTGGGAGGTTTCTTTGTATCGCGGTACAATCACGATGAAATGTGTTTCGTTACATTTTTTGTGAACTACTACTACTGAGAACTTCTGGGGCATTGTTACTATGCTGACCAAAGTTCCTTTCGATTCTCCAAACTATTTTTCTGCGAGTCCTCTTCTCTCTTCTGAGAAGTTTTGCGTATAGTCGGGGACTCGAACCAGGTGCCGTACAAGGAAAGGAGTCAGACCATCTTCTGCCGCAGGTCCTTAGGTAGGGATTTCTTGAGTCATCTTTTTGCTGGCATCCAATGCCCGCTGCTAACCGCTTCTCTTGCCTTAGCCTACACAGTGTACCCAGTCGGCAAAGCTGAGTCACAGTCGGTTGCAGCGCGAGCCTGGCTGTGGTTGACTTGAAATAGTAGGATGACTCACGTAGTGAAGTTTAACACTTATTCGAATGCGTCTGCGGCTGCGCCCGTAATGTTGTACGGCTCAAGGGTACGTCATCAGCCAACGTGAACGTGACTCGCTGGGGAGACCCAGGAAAGAGGCCAGACGTGGCCTCGCTGTGTCGACCTTAACTTCGTACACCTGCGACTCGTCTCAAGCACGCTGTTTCTCGAAGAGCTAGCACCTGTGCCGGCAATGTCAGGTCGCAATCCACGAGGTCTCTGTTTGGATAATGCTAGGCGAAACTTGAGGACTGCAATTTATGCGTCGGTGGCGGAGGGTCGACAGGAAGGATATTCACAACAGGGATGCCACCGTATCGTTTTTTCAACCGTAAAAGAAGATAAGACATGTGTTCCAGGATGCTTCAGGTGGTCCACTATTCTCAAAAACTCCAAATGACACTGCCTGTGCGATCTTCAATGAGGTAACCTACAACGAAAGTACGTATTGTCCTTTCATACAGAAGCGTGGTAAAGTTTCATGTTCAAGGCCACACCTACAGATAAATATTACCAGTTCATTCCACCGTGACGTCATGTGATCAATGTTGACAGGGGCGTCCTTATTGGACAGGGGCGTGGTGACGTTTTGGTGGGATTTAGGGTGACATCAAATTTATTTAGAGGTCGAAGTCTTTTCGCCTCCCTCGTCAGACAGAAAGGATGTCAGGGAAGGGACCGTGGTCAGTCCTTGGAACATTCTTTTGAGCCCATTGAAGACTCCTCGTTGTTCGAAACCACCACCTCCAAGGCGAAGTGCCCAGCCTACGGGGAAAGTAATTTGGGGTTCAAAAACTTCCACTTCAAATTTCAAGCTGTAGCTCAGTTGGCGTCTCAAACAAATTTGAAAAATGTATTGTAATATCAGTATTTCCGTATTTGTATTTCTGCCCTCCCTAAAATGTATTCCGGTATTTGTATTTTCAAATACTTTTTGCCTCTATTTAAAATGTATTTCCGATACGTATCGCGATACGTTTTTAGAGATATATTTTAGTATCAGTATTTTAGCTACTATTTTAGTGTATCCCGGTATTTGTATTTTCAAATACATTTTTGAGTATTTCTGCCCAACCCTGACTGCGCATTAACGTGCCCCCTCCCCTTCTGCTCCGCGCGGCGCTACGCGATTGCTCGTGAACCATGACGTCAAACCAACAGCTGTGCTCCGTTGCTGACGCTCTCTTTTATGGCGCTGGCGCTACGCGAACAACACCAACACGAGCGAACGAGGTCCGTGAAGGGTTCCCACACAGAGCTATCGTTTTGAAGCTCCGTGTTTCATTTCAACGCGGTAGGGTTAAGGAGCTTGTGTCGCAGAAAAACCGGCGTCGGTGGCGTTGTAACGGCAAAATTGTGCAGGGTCGATAGGGTCAAGACTTCACAGCCATATGACCTCGCGCGAGAATTAGAAGGAAAACCACAACGCTCAAGTGAAACGTGATGTCACGCGTGGAATGAAAGTGATTAGAAACATGACATGTAATGCGAATTAAAAGGAGCCGCTTGCCCCAAATCATTTCAAGCTATAAAGTAATTCTCTTGCATTAAAGAAACTTTAACAACTTTAGGCGGGATTCGAACCCACGACCCTCAGGCTGGGAGTCCAACACGCTACTGACTAAGCCGTGTCCCCGCAGTTTCCGCTCACTGCAGTGAGAAAGTATGAGAAGCAAATGAGAAGGCGATGCGAACGGGGCCCGATACTGCTATCGCGTTGGACTCTTAAAGGCGAGGCTTAATCGTCCTCTAAGTTTTCAATAGGTATCCAGAATTGTAGCCGGGTCGCCGAAACTCTGCACGATATTGGTACACGAAGATCCACCCTAGAGGGTGCCTATTAGGCTAACCAGGTTTCACGTTTGTCATTCTCTGGAGATACCATTGGCTAGCGAACAAAAAGTTAGTGCGCAAACGAGCTGGTGAAGGTTTCACATAATTCGAGACAAACTCCCGAGACTGGGGTAAAGACAACGAACAACGAAAGACACAAAGTCTCAAACTCCAATTGAGATTTTGCGTGTTATCTTTTATGTCGTTTTTCCCCCAGTCTCGAAGGTTTGTCTTAAACCGTTGGCTAATTTCATTAATCAATTAGTTGGTTCCATATTTACGGTAGATACCGATAACCCCCAAAATAAACCCAGAGTTTTTTTTGTTTGTTTTTTGTCTATACTTTATAATAATTGTAAAAAAAACTAAAAAAAAAACCCGAATTGGAGGTTTCCTTGAACAACGAAAAAACCCAGGCTTCACGGCAGGAAACTCTTTAACGAGAGTTTTAATATGTGTTGACCCGTAACACGGCTCCCACTGAACTGTCTGCGAGGCTGCGTCTTTCGTTAGAACCAGAGTCATCTCCTCGGGACACGGTGTATGTTCCCTGGAGGTGACTGAATCCCTTTCTTGTGTCCTGTTGTCTCGATAAATACCTGTGATATACCCCGATAAACACCGACATTTTGTTGTCATCCTACACCAAAAATTTACACCGAAAAACACAGAATCTCTGGGATGATGTAAACCCCGAGAAAGCACCGCCGAATTCGAAGAAAAGTAAAAAAACCAAAAACGCGGAACCCTACTTATTAAAGCCCCTCTATACGGAAAAGTAGCGACACCCTTTGAAGAATGCCGCCTGCTATCTTGGAGCGATCCAGGCGGGGCTACCGTCGACGCGCGGAAGTGCGAAAGAGCAAATAATTAAGATAAAGGAGCGTGCACGAGGAAGAAGGAGTCGCCCTCTAATCAAGTAACGGCGAAAGTGTAACGTCAGGGCTTCCATCGTCGTTCTTCGAGCATATTCTTTGTGGTTTATCCACTTGAACGCAGAGGGTGTACCGTGACAGTGCTCCTTAGTCCGCGTGTATGTCACTATCTTGGAGCGATCCAGGCGGCGCTACTGTCCATGCGCGAGTGCGAAAGAGCAAAAAATAAAGATAAACAGTGTGCATGTCAGAGAAGGAGGGTGATTATGTCGCTACATTCCTTATTCAGGGGCCTTACTACTCATCACTCATGTTTACAAACAAACCGGAGCGCCCCTAGCGGACGCCACCGGCGCCGCGCATGCGCGGTGGATGGTGGGCAGAAGCCCGCCGTCGCCCATAAACAAACCATTGAATTGCGTTGTTGTCGGCGTCGGTGGGAGTCCCCGTGCTCTTTTTCGCGTTGGAATTGTCGATTCTACGTCCTCCTAACAATGTCTGACTACTTGAGCGGCTTCAGCAAAATTAACGAGGCAAAACTTTGCGTGAAGAATGTGACGTGCGGCGATTCATTTCACGTGGACGCCGCAGAATGGGCGCTAAAGCCTGACTCCCACGATGAGATTCTGCTCGCTATTTTCAGTCGCGACGTCGCTCGGGCTGCAAAAGCGTGGACCGTAGCTGAGATGGTGGATGTCGGTACCGAAAACCGCAAGTAGAATCGGGCATTACAAGTCGGTGATGGCAACTGGTAACAATGATCAACATCTTCTTGTATCTACTGTTTACACTTAGCCTACTTACCCCAACCAACCTTCAAAAGTGTTTTGAGGCCTGCACTTAGTTCTTATCGCAATTACCGGGTCAACGTTTGGTTTACGGGCCGTTGTCGTTTAAACGAGCTGACGACAAAAAGCAGACAAGTTTGAAAGAGCAGACGACAGTTCGAACGCATGCGCAATGAAGTACGGGCAAGAAGCACCGCGTCCCGCGTCAACAAACCATTGGAATGTCACGTTGTCGGCGTCTGTGTGAGTCTGCATACTCTTTTTAGCGTTGGAATTGTCGATTCTACGTCCTCATAGCAATGTCTTACCACTTTAATCGCCTGAGCGAAATTATCAAGGCTCGTTACGCCGCTAAACTTTGCGTAAATAATTTGACGTGCGGTGATTCATTCGCATGAACGCCGCAGACTGGACGCCAAAACCATGATGAGATTGTTCTAGCTATTTTCTGTCGCGACGTCGCTCGTGCTGCAAAAGTGTAGAAGGTAGCGGCGATGATCGACGTCGATACTGAAAATCGGAAGCGGGAACAGACCAAGCGTAACAAGTCGGTGATGGCCACTGGTACCAATGATCAACATCTTGTATCTACTGTTTACACCGAGCCTACTTAAGTCTTTTGAGGCCTGCAATTACTTCTTATTGCAATCACCCGGTCAAAGTTTGGTCTACGGGCCGCTTTTATTTGACCGAGCAGACGACAAAAAGCAGACAAGTTTGAAAGAGCAGACGAAAGTTCGAACGATCAGGCGGCCGTGTGAATTTGAAGACGCACTGAACCCGTGGGTGGTCCGGACAACTTGGCGGTTTTCTCTCGTTCATGTTGGAACAAAGCAAATACATCTGGCGACCACAAAGTGTTGCCCGCACAAGCAATCGTAGTTCGACAGTGTCTGGTTTGCCCTTATCACGGCTACTATCCACGTTCTCGGACGAACGGAGGGGGCAGAAACACATAAAAACTGATCTTCAAACCTTTCCAGACTCTCTTGGTACAGCCCCCGTCGCAGCATTTCGACGAGAAGGCAGGTTTTTTGTCTCGTTTCTTCCAAAGGAACACAGGAATGCATGTCTCGCACGGCGACTTCTGCCCACCACCCCAGACCGGAAGTGCGCCCGACGCGCCACCACCGCGGCGTGACGTAGGAGAGTTGAGTTCGTGTATAACCACATTGGTGGATTCAATAAAGTCGATCGAGCTGCCCCAAAAGTGCACCGTCATGGCTCTCTTTTTTGCTGTCACCGGCTGAAACCAATCACGCACAAGGAGACCGCAGGACTATACTTTGCCTCATCCTACGATGGACTAAAGGCCAAAGCAATGGGCCGCCAGGTCCAATCACGTTCCACGCTAAACTATGACATGCTTACCATTGATTAGGGGTGGACGAATAATGCTCCGAACCCAAAAACGCGGCATCATTTTTATAGCGTTGACACTGCAAAGAGCCAGTGCGTCGTGGCGTTTTTTGAACTCTAAAACTGTTAAGTCACTTAATGCTATTCGATTCAAACCGCTGTCCTCCTATCCCCATCAGTGATCCGAGACTCGGGCACCGATACGTGCATCTAAGCAACGTAGCACACCATTTCTAAGTGGCTCGTGATTGGATCTGGCGGTCCAGTAGCCTTTGCCTTTAGTCCATCGTGAGGGTGAGACGAAGTATAGAGCCGCGCATTCGCCGCGCGTGATTGCCGCTGATAGAAAACGCACGACGACGACGAGCGCCATGACGATAGATGGCGCTTCTTGATTGGGGCCTTCGTATCATAGCTTTGGACTGACTTATGTGAAACAAAGTATAGAGAATATATCCGATTCAACGTTGCTCGTTTCTTTTTCTGTTAAATACACCGCAAGGTTTTAAGATATGCAAACGACGATCTCAGCTGCCAGGACGACATGAATATATTCTCAAATGAAGCAATATAGTAATATATCCAGGGAAAAAAAGAAAAAGAAAACACTTCATTTCTATTTTTCGAAGTAAAACGGACTCCCGCTCTGCCGAAAATATCGGCTGAGGGATTTGAGGGATGTGAGGGATGTGCACGGAACGGATTGAAGCGAAGGCAGCTAGGGTGGAACCCCAGCGAGGAAAAAAAATGGGACGCGCGCTCCTAAGGAGTTTCCTGCCATTTATTTTTGCCCGCGTAGAGCCGGAAGAGTCTATAGCTCCCGGATATTCGCGGGGCTATCGCGGCATGATACGGCGGCAGATATTCACGGTGCAGGGGCCCGGAAGAGGCTCGGAGGACGGGTAAAGAATGGAACTTGGGAAGACTGCACCCCCGCTTTTGTGTCGTTCGTCTGTGCCTGTTTCTTTTATTTCGTTTTTTCTTGTATTGTGGATTATTTTTTGTTTCGAAGCTTCTGGTCCTTATATGTGCCTTGTGACTGTGTGCGAGCTGAGGCGGGTGCGCTTGAGCGCAACGAAAGCCAGTTACGCTTTCGAATAATAGGGGACGTTAAGAAGAGGGTGAACGCTTTCGGTTGTTCTAGCGCCTTTTTCGCGACTTTGTTGTTGTTCGATGTGTTCTTAAAATCGATTTGAGTTCTAGGTTTTTTCTTTTCCGATCCTCTTTAATACAAAAGGAAATAAGCAGGACGCGGCAGCAAAAACGGTAAATGAACACAGAAGCCGCGATGAGGTAACTGGGAACAAAATGTAAGGACTGAAACGAGCTGACAAACTTTGATTGCGGAGAAACACACGGTAACAAACACTGTTCTCCTGAATATGCGATTGAGAGATCTTTGTGGTATCATCATGTGATTGTATCATCATGTGGTATCATCTTTGTGGTATCATCATGTGGTATCATCTTTGTGGTATCATCACGTGGTATCATCAGAGTTGGTGTTTTATTTGTGACGAATTTATAGTGTTCATGATCTGAATCTGGTCACGATAAACGTGGCCGCGAATCGGGCCCCTTCGCGTGCTGAATTGATTTGCACTTTTCTCAGTCTATTGAACCCTCATTACGTTACTTAAACTCTTGACTGTCGGCTTTATTTTTTTTTTTGCGGAGCGCTGATTTATGATGGATTTTCATACCATTGACAGAATTTCAAGCGCTAGGAGTCGCCCACACCGACAACACTGCATATGTTCTCAGGTATGGGGGCATTATAATGGCAGTGCAACAGGTATGCTCAGACTCCTTTGATACAGTGAAGGAGTGCGGTTAGGAGGAAGTTTGGTGGCGTTTTCCGGTTTAGTCACGACGAACTTTGCTTCTCGACGAGGGTGTACACCTGAATTAGAATTGATCGATGAATAGCAACCGTTACTTGGGCAGTGGAAACTTTGGTGACTTCCATATTTCTTTGGGCGTCATCCAGAATTAACAAAAGGTGGCGCATGACCTTCATTCGTAACACTCGTGATACACCGAAAAATAACGCAAATCGCACTACACGACTTCGTTCGCACACTAACGACAGGATCTCACGTACATAAGCAGCCAAAGCTGGCTGCAGGTTGTCATTAGCTTTAATCATAAGAAGCGTTTACGTTAATATGACACTTGTGTTTCGCATCGATGGGGACGACTATTCTTGGGAGAATCTGGGAGAAAGATGGGAAAGGGTTGAGTTCGGTTTCCCGAAGCTCTACTTGATCGGAAAAAAAATAGCTATGACATGACTGGATCAAATAGAATCGCGTTCGCATACACATTTGCCTTTGGAATACCGGCCTCACCGGATTGTCGTACAATATTGCCATGAGTCTTTCGCTGAAGCAGCCGCTTACCGAGCATCGACAGACACTAAAAACTATTCACAAAATATAGAAGTGTTGTCTTCGGCCGAGGTAGAGCACAAACATATAAAATGAAATACCCGAATCAGTAAGAAACCGAGAAATAGGAAAAATATCTTGTCTCGAAACGTATATCAGACATAAACGTTCAAGGCCGAGCACGCCACAGTAGCGCGGCCGAGGACGAGGGTCTCTGCGAGAGTTGCGGTGTGTCAGCATCGGAAAAACATGTCTTCTGGTTCTGCCCCAGCACACAGCAACTCCGCCCTGCCGCAATCACTCAGCTGCTCCGTTTGCTGAAACCCGCCAGATTTGAGGAATTTTCTGCCTACTGGCGGCCCGGAACACCGCAAAGTTGTGCTGGACTTTCTCCACCTTCGTAAGGACGCGGGACTCACCCTCCGCATGTAGCCCACCTCTCTTCACTCCAACCCCCCCCCCCCACACACACACACACACACACACACACACTCTGCACCCCCTTCTCCGGAAAATGATATGTAAATCAAGATCCGGGGATACGTTCTCTTTTCGTGGTATCATTAGGACATTTTAAGAACAACAAAAACTCCTTCGACACCCCCATTGCCGCCAACTAGTGTTCCTCCAAAAGGGCAAATAGTCTGCTACTAAGGTGAGCGTCGCGTTGACGTCTCTGGGGATCACTTCATTCTGATTATCTACAAAAAGTACAAGTCTGGCTGGACACAGAAATAATAAGAGCACAGATCATTTCTGGGCGTGTCCAGCAATCCATTGCCGGTCCCAGCCACCATGAGCACTTAGCCGCGTGAACGTCTTTCTCTTTCACATGCCCATATGTCACAGAAGTCGTCACGGCTACTGCATTTCCTGTTTGGTCCACATTTGCGCACCCCAATACCATGCCCCTAGCACACCCAAAATATAGCGGAAACATGACGCGGCACCAGCGACGTCAGCACCGCTCAAAATGGCAGCACCCAGGAGCCTCTTTTGCAAACGTGTATTAGCCCAGCTATATAATAGCCTACTTTCTTGACGCAGTGAAGGTTGCCGGGCTGCCGTGCCTTTGGTCTCGGTTGGTGTTTCCACCGTCTTTGTGAGACGAAGTGGACTGCTCCCCATCCCTCGGACTCCATCAACGTGGCCACCGTGTGGCGGGGGTCTGCTCCAAAATGATTCCTACCGCCGCAAACGGTGTCGACCATTTCCGCGGAAGGTTCGTAAAGGTGGGGGGCAGAAAGACCTTCACCGTCCTCAGCGATCGGCTTCACTACTGTGCCTCCTCCGGGGCGGCCGCCTCCAAGGCTGGGCGCCCTGCGAGTAGGACCACCGGAATACAAGATGGCCGCCAGTGGGCCGTCCGTGAGCGGTGCCACATTGAGGTCCCCCGCAGCGGTCGTTCCTGGCGGGCATTTTTTGTTATAGAACACGGTTAAAGGAGTGCGGAATCATTACACTCCGCTCCACCCGCTCTTGCGGATGCCCTAGGTGCTGTCAACATTCTGACGAACCGGTTGACCACCGTGCCTGGTCCTCGCTCGGGGCCTCGCGCAAGAGTTCGCTAGAGCGGGACGCTCCCTATCTTATTCCGTAGTGTCTCGCCCGTCCACTGTCCCGCCGAAAGAAATACCCCTTCAAATCGACGACGTGAACGCATCCAGACTGCTCTTTCGTAGTGAGCCGAGTGAGTTCTTAGGTAAAACTGCACCTTTTGCGTCGTTACCTTGTGGGGCACTTCCCAATTCGGAGCCATGGCAAGCAGTGAAACCAAAAGCTGCGCTGCTCAGTGGATGGGTTTCTCCGTAGAAGAAGTCCCCGACATTGAATTCCAGGTGACAATGACTCTTACCGCTACGCGCGACCTGCTCGATCTTTGCGGAATCGACATCTTGCGGCAGTTGGCCAATGATATTTGAAATGACCACCTCCCACGGCCCACGGGTATAGTGACTCACTGTCGGCTGCATGACACCCGGAGGCTTCCCGCTTCTCGGCTTTGCTTTCTGGCAAGCCGGACATAGACGAGCGTACCGGAACACGTCCCTCCTTATCCCAGGCCAGAACGCGGCGCGACACAACTTACGAAAGGTTTTGATGGGACTGTTATGACCGGTCAAAACAGACTCGTGGGAGTACCATAAATCTCTTCCATAGCTTTTTAAAAATCAGGACCCTGTAGGGAGATTATTTTCCTTCCTCTTCGTATATTGTTGGGATGTAGCAAAGCAGCAAGCCGTCTACGCCGAACAGAGATGAATCCAAGCGTTGAATAATTTGTCTATCAGCGTTCCCGGTGTTAACTGCAATTTCCACGAGTTGTCCCAACGCCTGCTGACAAAACCTGCCTTCTTTCTGGGCCTCAGCAAGCCCTTCTTTGCTTGCCACTTCACCCCAGGTCACGATATTCAGCTCCTTCGTGAAGCGTCCCAGAACTTCTACGATACCCGATCTGTAAGTCCGCGATCTCTCCTGTCCACCCGCAGCTGGACTCTATCGTCGGCTGGCAGAGAGGGGCTCTGTACGCATCCAGGTCCTCTAGAAAATAGGAGACCGATAATCCATCAAATTATCGTAAGTGCATCGACGTCGGGACGTTCAACCGCGGTCGGGTTACAGACGTAGGTCCGGCATTGCGAAGACCAGGGAAAACGTCTAAAACATAGCCGCCATGGCGCGCATGAGGTCACTGACGTCTCCGAAGTCCGCAACCGGAGCAAGTGCTAGGTAATCGGGCCCCACATTGGGCTCCAGATAAGGTCGGTGTCCAATTTAGCCAACGCCCGATCACTCCCCGCCTCAGGTTTCCTGAATGAGATTCCACACGCAAGGAACGAAGGATTTACTGACTCACAGTTGGACACTCTGGAGGCAACGTGCCTTGTCCTTTCACCGTTCTGTAGCCGACCCTTCTCAAGTGCCGTTCTTGTCTTTCTCTTCGGTGACCCATGTCCGGCCCCTTCGTGGCCGCGATCCCCACATACTGTAATTGACCGTTTTGTTGTTCTTAACGTTTCTTCGGTTTCTGTACAGCCGACCTCCACTGCGTGTTTTAGTTCAGTAGTTAATTTGGAAGGAGGTAACATTAACGAAAACGATGCCCACTAGTATACAAGCTCTTCTTTTTTTAATTTTCTAGCCACGGATGGAACGATGAACGAGTGCATGACGACCAAAAGACTGAGTCCCTTCGGCTTCACTGAGAAGGTAAGCGACAATTCCCAGCATAAAAAAGAGCTACATGGTCCTTGCAACCAGATGCAGCTAAATTTAAAAAAAAAAGACTGAATCTCTACAAACCTTGGGGTCGTTTAGAACTAGAGCACCGCATCTTAGCAAACACACTTTTCTTCGCTTCGAATTGAATAGTGTCTCGGTGAATTTCTTGTCCTCCAATCGTCCCTTGTCGTCTGCGTTTCAATCTACTAAAAGAAATACAATAAAAATAAAACATGGGCGCATAATGCGCATTTTCGTCCCCGTTTCAGCAAACCTCGCAAGCGCGCATAGTCGCGTCGCCGGCTTCGGTCCGTCGTTGCAAAATCCATTTGCCGCTACATGCAAAACGTGGATGCAAATTTCGGGTGAATGAATAGAACGCCCTTTCAGTGTCTCTCTCGATCACGTCCGCTGGCTCGCCCGGCCGAGCCGCAATTCAAGGCGCAAGATGACGCGGGGAAATCTTCCCGAAGAAATCGGTCGACCCTTGTCTCAAGCTCGACAGCGCCCATTCAGCCGAGACCGAGTGGCTCGTGTCGGCCAATCGAAGCGCATTCAGGGCACCTTATATTTTTGTTCGGCCTTAAGCTGCCTCGGCGTTGCGGAAATGCGACGAGCTCGACTCCATAGAGGCGGCATATTAAAGCGAGTTTGAAGATGCCAAATTCGAAGGTTCTGGTATAAACTGATCGGGGACCCAGCTCTTTGTGCGTTTCGCCGCATAGCACGAATCGTCTGCTTTCTGTTGTGTTCGTTTGCTGAAACAGGGACGCCCGGGTGAACGCTGAATTGTGTCGTGCGTCTTCCTCAGATATGCGACTGTCGGAGGTTGATTTATACTTCATTTTACCTTAAGATGAATCACAGCGCATTTTATGAGCGCAGTCACGTGAAAAAAGGAGTGTCATGGGACCGCACATCACAAGTAATTCTGCCATACTAGAGAGTCACGTGGCAGGCTCTAAGCTCTGGAATATTGTCGATGACTGAGAGGGTGTGCTGGGGTTTATTATAAGGTTAAACGAAGTACACAGGCAGACAAAATTAGTTGTAACAACGAAATGTATAGTTTGGTACACAACTGGTAGATGGCTTTGGCATACAACGTGTGTTCATAAAGTTTGTGTTATTGGCGGCAAGAAAAAATATGTCGCCAAAATATGCGTTGCGAGACACGCCGCCATCCTGTAGTCGGCGCGTACAAAAAAGTTTTTCTTCAAAATGTCCAATTATTTTTACACGATGAAGGCTGCCACTTGCTGGATTCCGCGAAAACGACGACGAATGAAATCTGCAATGGAAATATTGCCGCACTGTCAAGTCGACCGTGAAGACTTCTTTGATTTCGTGTTTCCCATGGATGAGTGTTGGGTATAACATTACGACCTCGAGGCGATGAAACAAAGCGAGCAGTGGAAGCATGCGGATTCAACACCGCCAAGAAGGTTGAAAACACAGTCGTCGTCGGGGATGGTGACGGTTGGCGTTGTTGGGACTGCAGCTAGGTATTCCTGTCAGATCATGCCTGTAAGTGCCAAACAGCTAGAAGGAAATATCATTGGGACTTCCTGACTACTAGGCTACGCGAAGCCACCAAGCGTCACGGGAAGCTGACCAAGAGCGTTTTACTTGCCAGAAAACACCGGTGAGGCGTGCGGCTGCTTTAGGCAGAAATTATGCCTCAAGACCTGTATTTAGGCGTTCTGGCACAAAGTCACTTCTGTTACCTTCCACTCATGAAAATTCACTGCGTGGCGGGCCTTTCCAAGACGACGACGAGGCGATTGTCGAGGTGAAACACTTCCTCAGAGCCAAAATGAGAACTTCCACGATTATAGGACCTAGCCAGCTCATCATTCGGTGGAAGTAGTGTGACGCCTTGTGTAATGCGTGTGTTGAGAAAAACGAGCCTCAACACCGACGCTTGAGATGGTAGCGCTCTTTCTTCATTGTAATGAGCAGCAACTTTATGAACGCTCCTCAAATTAAAGTGACAATGCAACGATATTCGGTTGGAATGTTTCCTTACACAACTTTACTGGCACTAGTGGGACCCAAGTATGCGCACACGCAACGCCATTGACCGAAGAAACATATTTGCTGCCTTGTAAGTCCAAAGAATAAAAGCGAGCGTTTATACCTCCTTCGCACAAGTTGATACCGTAGAAATCGGGAGGTGCTCTCCAGTGACATATAGTCCCTTAATGACAATATTTGAATGCTGCTCATGTACTGGACGAGGGACGGGAGCATTCCGTGAGCTCTTGATTTGGGCTCGTGATAATCAATAGCACGATTAGAATTCTGTCTAGTCGCTTCAACGACGACAATAGCAGAGCCCTTAAAATGCATGGAACTCAGCTCCTATGTCCTGTGGTTTGCCAACACCTGCAGCGCGTGGCTTTGAAGAACTTTGGCGGTATATAATCGGCTCCAGGAGATGAAATGGCAACTTGTTCTGGCTGCGAGATGAGGGGGAAACGCTGCTCGTTCTTTTATTTACTTTCCCGACTACAACTGTACAAGCAGAAGAAATACCGTGTATTTCAAGGGTTATAAACGTCAGGGATCCAATCTAAGTGGTATGCACGCATAGTTAAAAAAATCTTTGACCATCCCTTTCAGCACTATCGTTACTCAAAGCACGTCCTCTTCAGCGCGTGATGGACACGGTGTTTTGTCGCTGCGCATGTTTCTGACAACTCAGTAAAAACAACACTCTTCGCTCTAGCGCCAACCATTCGGTGCTGCTTGACGCTGATGGCAAGCGCCTTGGCGTGATACCGGTAATCATAGTTCGATGTGAACGTTACTGTTGTCACTGATAGGACAAGAGGCGCCGGGCGTTTTATTTTCGAACGTTGAGCCTCCAGCGCGCGCTCGTTGACTTTACCGCCGTGCCTTGGCTGCACGTGCACGCTCGAAGACCAAGAGACGCCGGAGTGATATCCGAGGAAGGAAGACCGCGCTGTCGGTGGGTCTAAAGCCAAGAAATCCTGGGAACATAGCGCCATTTGCCTTCTCTGCATGCGAACAGTGCGCAAACGGATGCTAACATACAGACGACCGAAACCTCGCAAGTTATGCGGAGCGCAAGTTCGTCTGCTTCTTCCAGAGAGGTTGCGATGATGTCGGAAGGCCAATCTCTTATTGGCTGATTCAAAGAAATATTGGTGGATAGACCTTGAAGCATTCAGCATTTAGGTCTGCACAATATCGCTTTCAATTAAAGCCAGTCAGAGCTCGGCGTCGTTGCGGCGTCACCGGAACTCCTTCGCAAGAAGCAGGCGATTTGCTCTCCGGATTGGCTAATCGGTCTCTGTTGCAATGGAAACCGCCATCTTGGTTCTTTTGATATCTTTGACGCCTGTAAATGGTCGTTCTGAACCGTAACAGCCGCGCCAAGGTCGCTATGGAGCGCCATCGTATCTGGAAGCGTTCCTCGCCAATAGAAGCGTCTTTGGCACTGTGTGTGCAATCAACTTATCAACCATGCTTATCTCCACAGATCTCCTACAATGATATTGTTCTTTTTGCCTATTTCAAAGAGAAAAGAAATTATATTTAAATACCACCAAGCTCCGGACGCCGCATTTGGTAGCTGCGCGAACTCGTGTGCCTGTTTCGCCGGTGTGTGGATAACAAAATCTTGGTATTCAAGAAACGTCTTTGTAAAGCAACCTGCCAACGCGGAATTTAAATCCGCTCACCAAGAATGATGACGTCAAGGAAACAGAGCGCAGCTCTTGAGGAGGAGGGGAAGGCACGAGGGGGGGGGGGGGGTCACGCGACCTCGGGAGGGGGAGGGGGTCACGTGACCTCGGGGGGGGGGGGTCACGCGACCTGGGGGTTACGTTACCTGGGGTGTCACGTGACATTACGGTTACGCCGACGGCGACGCCGACGCCGCTCAAGCCGGAAACGGGCGCCTAACAGCTGCGCTCTAAAACTGAGAGTTCCATGAACCAAAATAGCGACCATACGGAGAGCTTGGCGTCACTTTTTCAGGATCCAGTGAGTTTAGGTGGGTCAACAGAAATACATCGCTGCGGTTCTTATCCTGTCAGAAACTATAGTCGGTGACAGGTTCAAAATGAACCAGAAGCTCCTTCTTTAGCAAGCACTTGTCCCGTCTGTCGCGCTTAAGCTGCGCATTCTCATAAGACGCCGAAGTGATATTAATAATGGATTCACACGACGGAGATTTCTTCCACTGAGAGGAGGCAAACTTTATCGCGCTTCGGGGTCAATGCGCACTACATCACGGTTGCTATTATACTCCGTTCATCCTTAAAGGGCTACTGAAAAGAAAAAAAAGTTTTTTCAAACAATATGAATGGGACACGCATGTCAAAAATAAATTTTACACAGAAAAAAATGGATTGTGCAATATTAACGGAGCGAGACGCGATTTAGTCCGTAGTCACCTCCTTTCTACTTGTTCTCTCTTTCGGCATTTCGGGCGTGTGGAGGAGAGGTGGCTCGGCTTGGCGATACGACCATCTCGTTGAGGTGGAAAGAGTGTACGACCATTCCGTGACGTCATGAACTTTGCGCGCAGAATTTGAAGTCAGCCTCGCGCCGTCAATATTGCCCTAATTTCTCTTTTTGCGTAAAATTGGTCTTTTAACACGCGTGTCCCATTCAGACTGTTAATAAAAACACATTTTGTTTTTATCTTTTTATTGGCCGTTAAAGCATGAGACTACAGCCAAAGCTGCAAGAGCGAGCTAGCCCGCACTCCTGGCTTTGAGACGGGCTTCTCTAGAGCGAGCGTTCGTTCTGCAGAAGAACGTTTCAAAGCTGCGATCTCGTGCTCTCGTGGTTGTAGCGATTGGCTGCAGTCTCAGCTCAAGATGCAACAATATTTGTACTTTCCGCAAATACCGCTTAAAACGGATCCCTGACGTTACTGACCTATGAAACACGCGTTCGTTTTTCACCCCACGCAATAGAAGTCCCAGAAAAAAACTTAAGAAAAACGAGCAGCGTTCACCCCCTCTACTCGCAGCCAGAACAAGCGTCCACGTGATCTGGAGCCGATTATATGCCGCCAATGTTGATCATAGCCACGCGCTGGGGTTGGCAAAGCACAGGACACGCGCTGAGTTCCAGGCATTGTTATGGCTCGGCTATTGTCGTCGTTGCAGTGATTGGACACGGGCCACAACCCGAATGCTTCTCGAGCTAGTAATTATCACGAGCCCAAATCGAGTGCCCACGCAATGCTCGGGTCCAATCTATGAACCGCATTCAAATATCGTCATATGGGTGTACGGCGATCCCCACGTTACGTCATCAAATTTTGCAAAGGAGAGATTGAATCAAAATTGATCGATTTTGTCCTTGAAATTACACCGCAACAAAGGGGTTTCTTGGCCAGTGGCGTTGCGTGTGAGTATCCTTGAGTCCCAGGTGTGCCAGTAAGCTCGTGTAAAGAGAAAAACATTCCAATTCAGTATCGTTGCACCGCTCCTTTAAGGGTGAACGGACTATTAGTGGCGAGATGTTTCGGTGGCGCCCTCATTTGGCTACCTTTCGTGACGTCATTACCCTGTGAACGACAAGCTCGATGGTGTTTGTAATGGGCATCGTGGAAGCCTGAAATCATCAGCGCTCTCAAAGCAACGCTGCCAACACCGTCAAAATTGAAGTTCTGACAGACCTCTTATTTCCGTCGATGAGACATCCTTTGCTTACGTCATAGTCAGCATTTGGCCAATTGTGGTGGGCCGACCACAGCGACGCTTTCGTTCACTCACGTCGCCAATAGACCATTTGCTGTATTACCCAAGCATCAAGGAGAATGCAGGGATTGGTGTTCCACGCGCCGCACGCGCACGCCTTCCCCGTATAAAAGATTCGAAGTAAATAACCAAAACAAAGCGTTGACGAACGCGCGTGCAAGATGCCATTTGTTTTAGGTATTTGCTTTACAAAAGTTGATACTGCTGACGCCAGCACGTGCGGCGCGTGGAACACCAATTCCTGCATTCTCCTTGATGCTTGGGTAATATTGCAATAGGTCTATAGCAAGCGTCGGTGATGTGGCGCACGTGACCTCGAAAAGTGTGATGACGTTTGCTTACCTCCGTGGAAGAAATCTCCGCCATGTAGAAATATAGAAATACTCCATTGAAGTTGGGCATTCTATTAAATGTATAACCTGTCACCCACCTTAGTCACTTAGAGCACAAGAAACACAGGGCGTCTTTTTAGGATGCCCAGACTTTGGCATGCTCTCGATGCCTTCTGTCGTGCTTTCAATCCTCGTGCACGGTCGAATCTCAGGAAATGACGAGGAGTGTTGTCAAAGATAGAAACTATCGCTGGAGGAGAGACAACTGAATGGCCCCCCTGCCGTTCTGTACTGTCAGCAAGTATGCATTAAAATAAGCGCGGCAGAAAGGTCGCGGGTGAGACTGGGGGAATGGGGATCATTCAGCTGTCCCTAACCTAACCGCTCACGCGAGCAAAAAAAAAAACAAAAAAACAAGGCCACTATTTTTATAGTGTTTTGTCGCGACGCAGCGCACGGTGACGGTGTCGTTTTTAAATTTAGCGGACTTCCCCCGATATTGTTAGCGGACGGTGTTTATGGGAAACTAACCTGACTATGTGACATGACGTGGTCATCAATTCACATTATATTTAGTGAGAAAAGTTGGACGTAATACTTAACTTCACGTGATATTATGACGCAACAATATTACTACAGTGCGATTCCCCACTAAATTTAGTGTAGAAATGTTTCCTCTAAATTTAGGTGGCCACGGCGAACCTACGCGAAACACACATCGGAGTTTTTGTGAGAACCACGACAATAAAGTACTATTCCCATGACGTCACGATTTTTGCGCGCTCGGTGTGCACTCGGAAACGTAGGAAGGAACATTCCTACCTGCCTTTTTTGCCGTGTGTCATGTAGTTTTCAGCAGCTGAGTTTGTTATTTTTTTCGTGATTCTGTGTTCGTGTGCATACTGTGAATAGTCACTGTGCCTGTTCTAACGTCAACCCGCTCGACTGAGCCAGCTTGCTGGAGGAAGGCTATCCTAAAACAGGTAGCCTCGAGAAACTTTGTAGTGACGAGGGGATGGATGCGCTTCCACAGAGGATAGGCAAGCTAAGCATCCAGCTTGGTGACGTTTCAAGAGTAGAGTGAATGAGAATAAACGATCTCCTCATGCGTGAAACAAGCACGATTATTTGCTAGCTACGCGCACCGACAGCCGTTCCCGCTTGCCATCATCCACATGGCGAACTTATTGCATTATTCAACCGATCATACAATCTCCAATTCGCGTATCTGCCCCCATAAACGGAGGTAGCGGTACACGTTGAGAAAACCAATTTAACCTTTTTAACATTATCAACGGGCTCTTTAAATTGCGCTTCTACCTTGAACGCGTGTACAATACGGATACAGCTGTTATCGCGAACAAGCAATCGTCGCATTTTGTTTCTCATTTTATACTCGGGATGCTGTTAAAAAAATATTATGGCAGTGATATATAAGGTATTAAAATGAGGCACAAACCTAAGTACTAAAATGTGGTGCCCGCTAATAACCTTTCGATATTAAACTCGAGAAAGCACCGGTGTCGTGTTCGCGCTAACACCATCGCGCAGTATACATTGCGAAATTTAGACTTTATCGTTATCGCTTGGATCGCAAAATGGTGAGTTATTAATGTGAAGGGCTAGCTACAAGAATAATACACTGACATCCGTTAAAAACTGGTTGCTTAAAAACACCGAAACCAACCGCGCGCGAGAGGGCTTTCCGTCCGTACATGTCGCTCGGTGGCTTCGTCATTGCCTCGGCACGACAACCGGCCAATAGTTTTGTCTCTTTTTTCTTCTACAGGCCACGTGTGATGTTTTGTAGCAAATATTTGCTTATTTAAGCAAATATTTACACCCATAATTTACCTATTTTTCAACCCACCAGGACGCGGCCGCCCATGCACACACAGTACCTGCCGCGGGTCGCGGCTTGACCATACCAATGATGGTTGGACGGCGATTTTTCTTTCTCGCGTGATGCCATGCTTCGAGGTTGAGAGACAGCCTCCTCGAACAACGATCGCCGTAAATTAAAACAAACATAAATGAGGAAGACTCACCGGCTCTGACGGCGACGTCCCTGCTGACGATGCTGCCCACGGCGTTTGCGGCGGCGCACCGGTACACTGTGGCGTGCGTCCTGACGGTAATCCTCCGCACGGAAGGGCGGGAACACCAGGGACCCGTTGGGGCGCGCGTAGCGCAGGCCCCGCACGTCGTCCACGGGGGCGCCGTCCGCCGACGTCCACGTCACCCGCGGGTCCGGCGTTCCGGCGGCCGAGCACGGAACCGTGGTCCCCGTCGCGTTCGAGAAGGACACGCGCCGCGGTGGCTCGTACAGGAACGTCGGGCCGCGCCGGTCTTGCTGGAACGAGGACGCTGTGAAATCGGGGAGAAGAGAAAAAAGGGACACGTCTTAAACTCTGGTCAATACATTTGACAAAGAACAGTCCGCAAACACTGCGTTTTTTTTTTTTTTACTTGTATGAGGGTTTAGATGCATTGATCGTATAAAATCTGTCTGAAGACGTGTTTCAAGCATTCTTATGTGTATAAATGCTTGTACCATGCTTTGAACCATAGCCTCCTACATACTGACAGAGCCCGGCAGATCGCCACGAGAAGTGGCCGCCAAAATGTAGAAGGCGGAGCGGCAGACAAGGGATGAGAGGAGAGCCACGTGACTGGCGCCCCGCTACGGTAAGACGCCGAAACACACTTCTCCTGAGCGTACAAGTGTGTTTCGGGTCCTCGCCTGCAGAAGCTGTGCGCTAACGTCCAGCTTCGCTTGAGAATTTGCTCTTTGATGCTCTGTGCTACCCGATCCTCGCGCTCCAAATCTGCGACCGGGTACTCTATGGCTCTTGAGGCGGGTCCGGGGAGATGTGGATGGCATTGTCTGAGGCGAACGCCGTGTCTTTTGTGCGCTGTACTAGCAGTGTCACTACGCCTTTAGTGTCTTCGAAACAATAGCCGCTTTCAGACCAACAGCTTCATGCAACGAACGTTCAGAATGCCACTATACACAAACTCAAGCTTCTGACATCACATACTGTGGCGGCGCTTCCATCGGCACTGCGCATGCGCAGACGCTCGATCTCACGCGAATTTGATTTCTGCGCACTGCCCACGCCTGGTGCGGAGAAACGCGGGCTTGTTTCTGAACATAGTATTGGGGTGTGTACACGGGTGTCCGTCGCAAAAATGCGATTACAGTGTTTATTTCACCCAGGGCTGGGCTAGTATTGCGATACAAATGTATCGCGATAGTATTTTAGAGATACTTTCGAGTTTCTGTATCTATGTATCGAGATACATTTGATAAATGTATTTGTATCTCAGTAGCGAATTACATTTAAAATTTATCACTTGTATAGCGATACTTTGCCAGACTTGGGTATCTCGTTACATTTGTTGTAATATTTAAGATAAATTTAAAAGGTAAAAACATCTGCTTGTTGCAAGTTGCTTCGTAATTTATAACACGAACCTGCCCTATAACATGATCCATCTCAGTCACCAACAGTAAGAAACAAAACAAAAAATCTGTGGTTTAAAGAAGGTTATTTGCAATAATAACAAAATCAGATCCTCTCAAAAAGCCCTTCACTCTTCTTAATTTAGCAGAGGCAACGCTGTAAAGGAGTTGAGTGTAGAAAATGTGCTGCTCTCCTGTCCAATATGAGTCCCCACACTATATGTGACTCAGAAGCATATGACGGCGAGTTAGAAATGCGCCCTCATGGCAAAACAGGGTTCATTTCGGGCAGACGCCTTTTGGTATGCATGTCTTTATCGATGTGTACCTATGTGATTCTACGGGGGTGGCATGTCTTTTTTAGCGGCTTAATGGTAAATATGAGTTCTAGGTAATGGGTACCTTCATGAATTGGCACAAAAGGGATCACAGCATAAATTACTTATTCGCATTCGCTACAAGTCCACAAAGTACCATTCGGGAACAAATGTATTTCTATAAGTATCTGTAGGTGTATTCAGGAATACCTTTCGCCGGTTTTGCAGAACTATCTTAGGGATATCCCGTTGCATAAAAGACAAATGTATCTCAGTATCTGTACTTGATCATTAAACACATGTACCTCTACTACTTGTATTCCCGAATACTTTTAGGAGTATCTCTCTGCCTAGCCCTGATTTCACCGCATCAATGAACTACGCATCGCTGAACGCTCAGTTTCCGCCTTGACGATGGCGGTCCGGACAAGAGGCCAAAATTTCAGAGCTTGCCGTTATCCGATGCAAATGCTATAAAGGCTTGTTCACACATACCCGCTTTCTTACGTTAGGATACGAAAAGTCACCGGAAAATTCGTGCTTCGTATTAAGCGTGGCTACCGATTCAAAGAGATAGCCTGGCACGCGATATTCGAGACACAAATGTTTCGGTGACGACGAGCTATGACGGTGAGTTGCCGTGGCAACGAAGGACTTAAGGCTCGTCGTAACGTAACGTAAGGGGTTGAAGCTCGGTTCAACATTTCACCAGCACCATTTTCTTACGTTACGTCTAAGTCACTGAAACATTCGTGTCTCGTATGTCGCGTGCCAGGCTATCTCCTTGAATTGGTAGCCACGCTCAATACGAAACACAAATTTCCCGGTGGCTTTTCGTAACGTAACATAAGAAAACGTATCTGTGTGTGAACGAGCCTTAAGGGATTTTCGGAAACTTTCAACGAGGAAAATGTTGACTGCCGAAACCTACGAAAAAATGGAGATGAATGGCTTCGAGCAACCGGGAACGGGTGCCACTATTCGATTGAAATTCACAGATCATTTCTTGTAACTTTTGAAAAAAAAAGATAACCGAAAGTTCTGACGAAATAACATCTGTTCTGGACCGCTAGCGCTCAATTTTGTCCAATACTGAGCGTTCGCGATCGGTAAGACTCATTTTATTTTTTCTTGCAATGAAAGAAGGAGAGGCAGCTTTCTCTAGACAAGGTGTACATCGCTTCCTGAGAAGTCCAGCACCAGCGGGCCATTGTGAAGGACCTTGCTGCTGAGTTGCGTACCCTTCTGCAGCATAGCATTGCAGCCCCGAATTGATTTTACTCGTCAAAAGCAAGTAGAAATGACCATGGGTATGGTGCGAGGACGTCGCGTAATACATGTATATTCGCGCCTTCAGAGGTGTGATGGGTGGCCGAGTGGGCTAGCACACACCAGGGCCCTCAGCTGGACATTTGGCGAGAGTGCAGGCGATATTCCTGAGCGCCGCGATTGGCCAGTGACGCGCATGACCTTGGCGCTGGCCAATCGTGTCCGTCAGAAATCTCGCCGACGTTTTCGCCAAGTGTCCACCTTACGCAGGCAGCTCAGAGCACGTGGAGCGAAAGCTCGCGCTGCAGAATCCAGCGGATCCTGGGTTTCATCCCCACCCCTGCCCGTTTTGATCTGGATGAGCATCCAACAAGCACGCGGTTGCGCATCACTACTGCGTAGTGCACGTTAAATGCCCCAGGATAGCGGTGTACTGCAGTGTCTGATTTGATCATCTACAGCTGCAAGACCAGACGTCCGTTGGTGCTGACTTACAACCGGCTATATAAACATACACACAACACAGTTATTATTTAACTTTCAGCGATGGCGATACCGCGGTGAGACAATCACGCAGCCTAGGTTGTGGATAATCGGCTTAACAATAAAGTTGTTTTCTTTCATCGTGCTGATATCAATTAGATGTAGATATTTAATATAGACCGTATTTGACAAAATTAAAACTACTTGGGCGTCAGACACGTTACGTCTCACTGCTCTTTTACGTCGATCATCGAGATGGCAGCCCTTAAGTCCCGAAAGCAATTGCAAATGATCGGCATGATCAATGTTTTCGTGCGACGTTGATAAGGCTAACGCAGTTGCGCAATGCTGCGGCGCCACACTGCGGCGCGAGCATGTGACTTTGTCTTTCAACTCATTCCACCCGTTCTCATTTGAGGTAGTTCGAAAACGACGCTAAATGAAGCGACGTGCTCGTGCAAGTAATTTTGACGGCATTAGACACTAAGCGCAAAGTGGAGTTCTTGCTCCATCTAAGATGCCTCCAGCACTGCCGTGCCATTGCCAACGTCCGACCACAACCGACGCTACGGCACTTTGGAACTAATCGAGCAGTGGCAGAAATGCATCGCGACGGCGATCGTTGTGCTTCTGGCTTTTTTGTCACTGAATCAACCAATTACGAGACACGCCCACGAAAAGAAAGCGCGGGATCCCAGCGCGATGACTGTGCGTGTTTGGCGTAGTTCTTGATAGCAAACACGCAAACACGATGAGCGCCACGACGATGCACGTTTTGGCGCTGCTCGGTTGAGCTCCATCACGCCGTACCCTGCGATCGGACTTCAAATGAAACAGACTGTAAAAAGACCCCCCCCCCCCCCATCTCACGCTCAGTGCGTCCGTAATGTTAAACGCATAAGACCAAGGGGGCCCTAGCTACTGATGTCCACCACGAGTGGTCGAACGTGTTCGAACCGACACCTGCAATAACTGGCCACTATTGTCACAAACAGTTTAAGCAAGTGCAAAGCTTGGAGAGTCCCACGCATGTTATCTATCATTCCGCAGTGTTATGAAATTTGTCGATTAGAATGGCAAAGCAAGTATTTGTAAAACAAGACCCTCGACTTGGTATAGGCCACGCCCAATGTTTTTTTAGGTTGTCAGTGACTATGCGGAGGGCAAGTCGTCTGCTTCTTGCGCGGGAGTCAACGTTATTAGATTAGCTCAGTTAACGGAACTGCTCATTGACGCTGCATGCACGAGCAGTACCCCCCTCCCACGAATCACAACGACTCGCCTCCCGTCGTTCGACGCACCGGACGGCTGCTTTGGTAACTGCAGTGTATTCTATGGGATACGTATGTTTCAAAGCGCAGCGTCTAGATAACACTTCTCCCTACTCCATGGAACACACAGTTCGTAAACGAAAATCTAGATGGCGCTTCGAACGACGGAAGGCGGACTGAAGTGATTGAGAGCGGGATACCCGCTTCTGCGGGAGTTCCACAACTGAGGTAATCTAGTAAGGTTGGCGGGAGTTGAGGTGACGTCAGAAGCGACACCGAGTTCAGATTGGCTTCGATTGGAAGGATAGTGGGTAGACCTCAATGCTAGATGCCTTGAGGTCTACCCACTATTTTTTGTTTTCTGATCAGCCAATAAGAGCTTGGCGTTGCCAGCATCATCGCAACCCCTGTGCTAGAAATAGTCGAACTTGCGCTCGGCCTAGCCGGGCTCTCCCATCTATGGAGAGCATGCGTGAGAATTCTGAGGCAGAGCCTCTCTTGCTTGCACTTTCGCAGCTGCGACGTCGGGCAACGCAGCTTAAAACAAGATTTTTGTCGGCACAAGTTAGGTCTCGACTGCGAAATCGCAAGGAACATTGCGGTATCTCAATCAGGCATGAGTTGAAGATGTCATGACTCAAAAGTAGGATAAAATATTTCACAGGTACAACAGAAGTATTAAAATAAAACCGCATCGTATAAAATCGATGCAGCGCACAAAAAAAAAAAGAAAGAACGAAGCAGAAGGGTTTACACAAGTCAGTGCTGGTCTCAACTAAAGTTTTAATAAGAAAAAAACGCCTGTATAAACAACAGCCAATAAAAGCAAACACCCCTCGAGGCCAACCCGCACGTGTCCACATAACTAATCTCCCTGCTGTGCAGATGAACTAAAATTTTGCTTTCGCAATGGTCACTCCTTTCTTTGGCGTTCGTGTACGCCCTAACCTCCTTCTGGTCATCTGGTCCCCGCATCTTCCGACTATCGTGCCGTGATGGAAGTCGAGGTGGCATTCACAATCTGCACAGTAAAAAGGCAAGTGCCCCCCCCCCCCCTCCCACTCCTGCCGCCTCCGTCGACCGCAATGACCAAGGATGATCACGCAACCTCTCAGTGATAAATCTGCCAGTCTGGGCTAACGTATATCTTACAGCGCGTCAGTGGAATCACTGTGCACGACGCCTATCGTTTACTTCAAATATTTCGTTATGCTTTACTGAGCACATGCCCTCCATCCCACCTTTGTCGGCATACTCTTGGACAAAGTTGAACCAGTTAGTACGGTGCAGGAAACACCGTAGATACGTCGCATCATTGCATGGAAGCAAATAATAATGAAAGAATAGCCCATCAAAGAAGATTGGCGTGAAATAGCAGCAATATAGAAATCTGTAAGCCTTGTGTGCATGCCCAGTGTAACAGCCAAAACTACACTGCAAGGTAGCTTCAGTGGAACGCACGCATCCGAAAGCGCGCAGAACTTACGAAACAGGGCGATCGAACAAATGCAAATGATACAGCATGTGTAAAGCTGGAAAGAAAAGAGAAGGAAGTGAGGAAACCGTGGTTCGGTCCCACTTCTTAGACTCGATTGCTCCTGACCTTCCTCCTTGATCAATTTCCACAATGAGGAAGCTTGCTGGGTGCCCACCCTTTACGACTTCACTAACTCCTCACCCGCTTGTCCTCTTCCCTTTCTTCCCCCTGCACTCTCCACTTCAATTTCACTGCATTCCCTTATCCACATACCCTTGAACTTGCGGATAATGGAGTGAACATTGCCTGCGGCTGACTTAATTAAAACTGGCCATTCATTAGACGAGAACTTGAAAGGATTCGTAAGTCTAGACGCAAGTTCGGAACGTCCTGAAAAAGGCTAAAGGGCTGACATAGCTTACTATCGTTAATACATTGATAAGGCGTGAAATTCAACTAAACACATCGTTCGTAAGCTGGCAGCTTTCAGTCGTTTATTTAATTTCATACCGTTAGAGGCTACATTCAAGGGTATAACCAATTAGGCGGCGGGATACAGGTCGAAGTTACAAGATGATCGGAAAAAATATATGCAAACGTATGGTTTGCAACTATTCATACTAGTGCCTTACAAAAAAAAAGATAAAACAGAAACAAAAGCGAGAACATGTTGAAGCCATAAGGCCTTTACGTCGATCTAATAATAGACGTACAAATTGCAGCAACAACTGGATTTGTTATTGAATATTTTCCGTGTACCCTTTTCCCAACGCAACTGGTACGTCAGATTTTTTGGAAAGCACTAGGAAGAGCCAACCACTCCAACCTGAGCGAGGAGCTCGGCAAGTAAAAACACTCAAACACAAGCTGAAAAAAAATATATATATATAAAGGAATTAGTTTGCCCCGCGACGCTGTGCATGTAATTTTATGGGCTTATGTTACGCTCAATATAACAGAGCAAACTGTTCTTCGTTCTTTAAATCTCACCACATATTCAGCGCATCATTCACCGAACACCCTAGAAAGTACATATGACACTTTTTTTTTATTTCAAGAAACAATTAATGAATCATTTTATTCTGACATTATTTATTCATTTACAAATTCAATCAATGATGTAAGATGACTCGAATACGTCGGAATGACTTTGTGTGGTCGCGCCTCTTAATGAAGGCGCTGTCGTTTTTTCCCGCAACAAGCCCCGTTACGTGCTCGACCACAATTAGTTCTGTCTGACACGCACTCATGCGTGCGCGGCGCGCATGCGCAGCGTGACCCCATGGCGCACCGCGCGCGAGACGCCTCTTTCGTCGCGCGTTTGGCGCTAACACTGACCACACCCTAAAGACGGACATAACGTCGCAGGTTTTAAGACCAAATGTTACTGTAACAGGGATTATCCACTTTCAGTAAGAATGAGATTATAAGCCGTTGTTTTTCCCCACAAACCGAAAAAGAGTACTGTACTTATAAGCAGTTGGATTAGCTCATGATATTGCGCTATGGGCAACTGATTTGTTGGCAATAAACAAATATATTTTTGTATTTAATGCGTTTTTCCAAATTAGTTCATTTCACGGAATCTGCTTCTCGTCAAAACAAACAAAATAACGGTTTGATTCGTGAAACAAATCGGTTTGCAGGAAGCGACTGCTTGCAATGATAACTTTCAGTTGTCGGAGGACACGCCAACACGAATATTAACGCTGAGGAAGGCAATTAATCAAAGCACGAAGAAAACTTTCTTGTTTTGTTTAGCATGCACCAGTATTTAATACTAACATTCTTTAATATTCCTTTCCACGCGAGTTACATATGTGATTCAGTAACATTTAGAGCACCTCCTGTAATAAAGAAAACGAAACATAAAACAAATAATTCACGTTTCGTTCTCGTTGAATCAAACGAGACACGAAACAAAGTCACACACCGCTTCCGATTGAAAATGAAAACGCCACTTCAGGATATAACCGCAATGGACTGTGTGTTACAATGAACGATGTGACTAACCCTGACGTTCAACAGATATAGGAACATTGGACGTGCCTCGTTCTCCCGTGGGGTCATGTTTATGCCGCCGGGCACGCAAGAGTCACGATGCCGCGTCCCCCGCGTGCGCAAAGCACGAGTTTCGTGGGATAATTATAGGAATCACAGAATGAGATCGATTTTTCTCGTTTTTTATATGTATTTTCTCGTGATTCCATGCAGTGAAACACTCAGCAGCTGTCTCCTTCGTGGCGAATGTTTTTTTTGTTTTGTTTTTACGTAATAGTTTTGGCATGTGCCGAAAGCTGTAGGTGATCAATCACTGAAGCCGAACATAGGACGACATGGCGATTGGGAGGAGATGGAACGGGACGCTTTCTCCAGCAATTGGTCCATAAAACTCGCCTGTTTACCCACTGTAGAAAGAAAGTGTGTGAATGAATTTCTCCGGAGAACACGAAGACAACCATTCGTCGCGAATGATTGAAGGATTTCGGCGAATGGCGAAGCTGGGAAAAATGATTAGACTAAAGCAATGCGATGTGCGCAGGGACAGTACGCAAAACACCTCTCCCTATTTTTTTTTTCACCGCATTTTCTTTATGGCAATTTCAGTCCTTCTCCGCCCAAAAGAACTGCTAGCGGTTCGCAGTGTTAGCGTTAACGCGTTAGAAGTAACGGCATTACCGGCAATGAGTTAAATTTCTTGGTAACGTAGTAACGTGCTCGCCACATTTTAAGAACAGTAACGGGTAACGTAGTTACGTTACTCGTTACACCTTCCAAAGAGCTGAAAAATAGTACTTAAAACTTGTTCGTGTTTCTATACTCCCTTTTACCTTAAGCGCACACGCAGCCAACGATAAGTGCTAATGGGACCAATCAGACAGCTTCAAAAGGGCACAATCATGATGTTCGTCAAGTTTCTGCACGTCTTCTATCATCGCTGAACCAATCATAAAAAAACGGCTCAGTGACTTGCGAGTTTGACGCTGCTTGATTGGTACCATAAGTTCGTAGTGTGTGCTGCGTTTGGACTTAAGCTGGAACGAAGTATAGGCGTCAAGTTAATAATTATTAAGGCGAAAGCCTTATATGTCTCATCGTTCAGTCGACCTTCACAGTCCTCGAGCGAAAAGACGTCGGCGACACGAAAGGTACCAAAATGTTTACGTGACCAGTCAGTGGATGACTAAGCGAATTAATATGATGACTCGGTACATTAAGAGGAATGATTAGTGGGTAGGCGCTATGCTGGCTGCCTTTGTCTCTATACCCAATGTTGGAGCGCGTCCGAACGCTAACGCGGAGCGCTGGACGCCGCTGTTTGGCATTCGAAGGCGTTCGAAGTGTGAGGAGAGACATAGCCTCTATACTGACAAAGCCAGGCACATCGCCACGAGAAACGGCCGCCGAAATGGAAAAGGGGAGCGGCAGACAACGGATGAGAGGAGAGCCACGTAACTGACTCCCCGCTGCGGCGAGACGCCGAAACACACTTCTTCCGAGCGAACAAGCGTGATTAGGGTTCTCGCCGCTGCTAATGCTGTGCGCTGACGTCCAACTTCCCCAAGAAATGGCTCTTCGATGCTCTGTGCTACCAGATCCTCGCTCTCCGAATCTGCGACAGGGTATTCTATGGCTCTGTCGTCGAACTGCGAGGCTTTGTGAGTATAGAGGTGGCTATGGTAGAGACAACGGCAGCTAACCTTTCTGTCTATTCACTAATCATTCCAGTAAAAGCTTGGCGTTCCGACGTCCCCGCACGCGCGCTTTCGTGTCCCCTTTTCCCTCAGTTTCTCGCCTCACAGGTCTCACACAGAAGCACGGGGTGTGTAGCGTGCACATTTTTTTAAAAATCTGTATTGCGTCGAAGCATCCGTTTCGTCGCCTTCGCAATTTGGGCCTCAAGTCAGGGAAGGGTTAGATCGCTTGAACTGTGAGGGCGCGTCGCACCTCAACTTGATATTCCCTCTTGAATTTAAAATTTATCTGTTAACAAAATAAGGAAGAAATAAGGCTTATTTTGTCGCGTCTATACTTTCCCGGGGTACATGACAGACTCAGCAGCTCAAGAAGATACGCCAACGATCAAAGATATTTTTATCGCGATGCATGAAATGAACATTCGCTAGAATGAACCTGATCGAAACTTTCACAATCTACACGCTAGTAAGAAGAACACATTTCCTGGTTTAGCAAGAAAAAGAAAAAAAAAATAGAAAAATGCGACATCGTTAATTTTTGCTGATATCCCGCTTGTCGCCGCAGGTTGACATCGCAATCTCGCTCGGGGTACCGCAAAAAAAAAAAAAAAAGTATTGCGACACAAAATAGCAGACAAAAAATAAAAATAAAAATGTAACGAGCTCGAGGAAGACAAGATTTTGCCAACATCGCAAAAGCCTGACTTCATAACGTTGTTACGCGTCCCCCAAAACATGCTGAAACGACTTCGCCCAATCCTATTACTCGAGCCAATTTTCGAGAGTATATGCGCGCGCGGTGTCTTACCGCAAAAAGCCGCGGGAACAATAAATAACGCGAGCGAGAAGATTTGTTTTCAGGCCTTGCTTGCTCACGCAACGCGCCCGCCGGTTCTCATTATGCGCCGCACAAAGAACGAAAAACAAAAAGAAGAAAAGGAAAATGATGTATCGCCATGATGCTACATCTTAACTACGTTTCAAGAGCGGGGCGGGCGTTCGCATATATACGCATTCGGCAGGATCTTCATCAATTTCCGAGTTTATTATGTGGCCTCCGCACGCCGCAAACTGCCGAAAATTAATCAAACGGTAGATACATAAAAGATAACGAGCGTCCAAGGAAGGTGCACTAGCCAAGTTATGTTGGTGTAGAAGCCACACCCCGCTGTTATGATAAGAGAAAATGGAGCCTGACGTGTTTATTACGATTAAATGGGCTCTCCGTTGTTTTGGATGGCACCATGTGCACTTGGCGTTTCTCTGTGTTGGGCACTGTGCGCCCTCTTGTGCCCCCCTCTCCCCCCTTCACCTGTTTCTTACCTAGGATTTGATCTACACGCCTTATGTAACAAGGCCACCCCGCGAAATATTCGACGTCATCCATCAAAGGCCGTCGCGGGGCATAGCTTGGACACGGGGGCTGTGTTGGCATTCGACGTGGACGCATCGCTTCTGTTCAATCGGTGCTTCGTGATAACCTTGTTTGGAAGAAGCCCGCACAAAACTATCATCTCTACTAGAAACAGTTTTGAGAGGAGGTGAAATTCACAATTGGATAACAAAGCCACCATGCAGATCGCTATCAGTACAAACAATTAACGCTCATCCACGATTTAAACGATATGTTTCATCTGGCGTCCACAGCGATCGGTACTGGCACATTTTTTCTTCTTTCTGCCCTGCATACATGACATTGTTGAAAACTTTAATGTAAAATCCGCCTCCTTTATGACGATTGTGTACTTTATGCTCAAATGAATAATCAAGAAGATGAAACATTCAGCTAGCATACACTAAATCGCATCGCGAAATAAAGTGAAGATTGACAAATTGTATTCAATTTAGATTGAACTGTATAACTATAACTAACTATAACTAACAATAACTATTACAAAAAATAGTAAAATAAATACAACAGAACCTTTTTCTATCACGTACACAATATTAACCTCAAAGAAAAGAAGAAGAGGTCCTTAAAAAACGAGTTAGAGGTGAATTCTAGAGTAAAAGCTTGGTTTGCTGGGCAAGTTGGTGATGGACATTCATAATAAAAATAGCGCAAAAAAGACAGGACAAAAGGAAGATGCACACAGGACAAGCATCTGGCGCTAGCCGCTTGTCCTGTGTGCTTCTTCGTCATTTTTGTCCTGTCTTTGGCGCTATTTTTAATGTGAATGAATTCAGAGTATTTTTATCCCGTGAATCTGAATATCACGTTCGTTTTCACCGATGATGTAAGTAAACGCGAGAAACGGAAAAACCTCCGACCAGTCGTTACGGCATAAACAGATACTTTCCGCCGACAAGCGTGTGTCACTCGTATAGGGCAGCGCGTGCAATTGCAAGCTCGCCAGGTAAATTCCCCCAGCGCTGACACATGTCGGAACGTCTTTTTCCCGCCTTTTTCAAAATAGCCAGAGTGCGCGTGCCTATCCTCGATAGGCGCTGAAAATGTTCAAGAGCGGGAATCGGCAAAAACTCTCTATATGATACCACGCTCAGGGAACGAGGGTCTTCAGCGGTACACGGAGCATGGTTTTCTCCAGCATCCATGCACCGAATTGAAAGGAAAAAAATGAATATTTGTGTTTCCGGAAAACAAATGAAGACGAATTGAGCGTTTTTTTTCTTCTCAGGTACAGAACGCTTTTGTTTCTCTTTAGTGAAGTTAAGATGTATATGTATATAGCGTGGCCTACATATAAGTCATGACCTGCACTGGGACCTTCACATCGATTGTAATTCATTAAACATTGAATAAACTTGATTATCTTTAATGAGTTATAAAATTTGGATCCACTTAACCAAAACTATTAGCCTATAAGACACTGTACTAGTCCGTGCTATGCTCGAATATGCGAACGTCGTATAAGTACCTCACAAGGCCTCAAACATTAATGAGCTAGAAAGAATAAAAAAATGGCAGCGAGGATTATATGTAGCCAATATGGTATGCATGATTCCCCCAGTGATCTCTGCAGACACTTGTAACTTCTACCTTTAGCAAAAAGGGCACAAATCGCAAGGCTCAGGGCTTTCTATCGATAAGCAAACAACTTTAATGTTCCTCAGTAAAAATTATTTAATCCTTACCCGTAAACGTTTAACAAGGTTTATAATCACGGCAAACGCATTGAATGGCTCCCATCCCACAATATTTACTTGGAATATTTTCTTTCCCCCAAGCCATTAATAAATGATATGATTTTGGCGCAAAGCGTCGCACATGCTACTATCTTAAAATAACTTTCGATCATCTTAGAAGCCCACATGACGACATAATATAGACATAACTTCCATCAAGTCTCAACACTGAACGCCGACGTAGAGATTGTGTTTAAATCTATGCCCCGCGATGGCCTCCGAGCGGTGACGCAACAAATTCAGCAGTAAGGCCTTGATCTGTAGAAAGCATGGTCTTTTTTTTTTTCGTTTTCTTCCTTCTATGTTTTCCTCACTACAATCGCAGGCTGGTTAGTGGAGAAGTCGAAGAAGGTTGTGTCATTTGGAGAAAGCAGAGGCGACCAGTCGCACTATGCCGATGCTACGTTTTAGAGCGCAGCTCTTAGGCGCCCGTTTCCGGATTGAGCCGCGTCGCCGTCGGCGTCGACGTAGCTGCGCGCGTGGCATTATGGGATGTCACAGTTTCCCCGCTAGCCGGAAAACTGAATTGGTGGTGAGGTCACTCGACATTAAGTTCCACGCTTATTTTAGCGGGAAACTTAACCCACTTAATATAGCGGGACAAGTTTCGCTAAATTTCCATCTAAATCTAGTAGGGAAATATTCGCTAAATTTGCCCATTAAATATAGCGAGAAAATGTTCGCTAAATTTCCCGCTAAATAGAAGACGAGGAAGAGAGGACGAGGGAAGGGTATGGAGGAGGAGGGGCATACCCTTCACTCCGTACCCTCCCCTCCTCCTCCTCTCTTATTTTGCATTACAGAAAATTATAAACATCTTTCCATTCGTATTACTAAATAGCGAGGAACAAAGTGCTTTTGGATTTTTGGTGACACAGACAGCGGTGCGTCCGTGTCACTTCTTTGTCTAGTCCTCGTCTTTTCGAGCGTGTTTTTAATTCCGATGGAATATCTACAAAAATAATTTTTCTTGCATTCGTTCTCACTTTAGGTATATTTTCTTTTGATATCATAATACTTTTTGCAAGCTGTTTTGCTTGTGTACGCATAATTGTAATCAAGTAAAATAAAATTACACAATTAAATTGACTAGTAATACGGTGAAGCACTTGATCGGCGCTATTTTGAAGAGTTTCGGATGTTTCTGGCCATTTTATGGCGTAACTTCCACAATTTCGGAGTTTGGAGTGGTTTTGCCGGGAACTCCAACAACGAATGCGCGTGCTATTTGAACAGCCACAGCGGCGACTGGGGTAAGATTGGAATGCAAACATAAACTTTTAAGGAAACTGGAAGTCCACCTTATCAATCGTGACGCTTACATAAAGGAACGTGCAAAACACTGGCAATCTGCCAGTACGCTTTAAGGTTCGTAGCCTTAGCTCCGAGCGTGACTATTGGCATTGTCTATCAGGATGGCTGGCCATCAGCACATTTGCAAGTCCTTCTGCCCTCCCCCCCTACCTTGTAAATCCAGGAAATGAGAACGTCAAAGTTTAATTGTACGTCCTTTCCTGTGGACTCGAACCTATATGGATACCGTACACAATACGATTCTTCTGTATACATGCAAAACACTAATATATTTTAAGATGCGAGAAGTAAGGTATTAGGTATATGTAGCTTCTTCGCCTTCCAGACAACACAAATAAAAACTGTGGAAGAGGAGGAGATAAGACTGAGCTGGCGTCAAAGCGCAGGGCTCTAATTTGAAGGATAGGGGGTAGACGAAAAAGGAAGCCGCTTTCCTCTCTGCCTAATGTCCCTGTCTCTACCCGCGATCATGACGAACTTTCTGGGACATTGCGTGGAACTAGAGGTATTCAAGAAAGTATCAAAATTACAATTGATTTGCGTTCTATGATACCCAGACAATCACACTTCTCGGGAACACTTCGGTATTTTGTCAAGAATAGCAGAGATTGACAATTTTATGAATGTGGCCCTAGCCCTCAATGCAAAACAAATACAAAAAAGTCGTAGAGGCGTGGAATAGAAACTGTACGTATTCAAAGCTTAATTACCGCTTATTGATATTTTATTACTTTCATCTAAAATATTCCCAAGGCTCAGTTGAAATTTTTGCTTTAATGCATGCTCCGAGGCGTTGATATCCAAGAAAGTTTAGAATGAATTTGATGCCGTGGTTGTAGACATAGGGTGATGGTAAAATCGAAAGTAGTGTGGCGTGGCTCACGAAACGGCCAAAGACATGCACATAAAAAATTCCGGGAATTAGCTGAATGAAGGTTGTTTCTAAAAAGGACATATATTGGCACATCGGTGACTTAACCGCACGTTACGGTACGAGAAACTTCTTCCAAATTGTGATCTATAAATACACTTTTCGTGCAAGGCACGCCAAAATATAATGCGCTGTGCAATATTAGCAATCTGTGTGAAGTCCTTATTTCAAACGTGTATTTGTTCACGTTCCGCCTATTGAAAATCACGGCAAAAATATCTATATTATTAGCTTCTAATTTAACATATTTTTTTTGCTCTTAGATGACCTTAAGCTTTAGAAATATGCCATGTATCTGTAAAAATCTGTAAATTTTAAATATTTATTTTTGAGAAAATTAGGAAAATAGTTTCTGCGTAATGTTGACAATTACTAAGGGATCGATGTCTTAAACTGCCTCCGGACCACAAAATACAGAGCAAAAAAGTGTTTAAGAAGAATTATGGAGGGATAAACGATTTCAAGTAACGAGATTCTAAACGAAAGTCAATGTTGTTCAAATAATTTTTTTCTAGCTCAGTTGATTAATAGTTTTCCTATCTCTTCAAGGTTCGGGCTTGTCTGATTTATTGCAGAAATAATTATAATCACTAACATTTATGGAAAAAGGTAGACGAATACTTAGGAATAACGGAGAAGACTCAGGCGAGCTAGTGAAGTTCCATCATATGTGAAAAACGTGTTGAACAAATAAGCTAGTGTGCCGTGAAGTATAATACAAAGACCAATTTGCAAGGTCTCGTCCGAATCTGTTACGATGGTTTCAAAATACACGAAAGAAATGTTTTACTTACAGCTTGATGAACAGCGAAATCCTTTGGCAATATTTAAAGGGCACGACATACTAAATGCTGAATCTCAACTGTAGGTTCAATTTGATTACGTATTTGTTATCACATCAAAAAGATGAGTATAGCCATGTTGACAAAATCGTAGATCTGAGAATGGATGTCATAACAGCTTTTGCTGCTGCTGTCAAAAAGCTAAAAGCTGTACGTCCAAAATCGCACTTTAAGTAGCCTAATCTTTCTTTTAACCAATGACGTTATTTGTGGGAACGATAGAATTATCGCATCAACATTTATGGTTCTTGTGGCATGGCTCCAACGGATGGCGTCAATCAGTGTACCGTGTAGGTATGTTCCATCAGTCACTTACACATGACATCTTGGTCGTACAGAACTCTAAGCTAGGTCTGGGCGTCAACTGAAAGTTCTATAAAAGATTATTTAATGACTTTTATTTTATTAAATATCCAATTAAGCGATTCCGTTGACCTTCAGTCGTACCATATATAAAAACGTAGAAAGATCATACATGTTCATAACTCTTTCTTCTCTCATTAATGACATAAGGTACAAACTTTTTGAAAACTACGCTGTGCTCTACACAAAAACAAAAAATACAACCGGGCAACGATATTTAAAAGCGAAATATTTTTACATTAATATTTAAAATTTATATTTACCCTGGGTGACTATCTTGTCAAACGCTGAAGCTTTTTGACGAGAACTGCAATTCAACAATGCAACCTTCCAAAATTGAAAGTGCCCGCAGTAAAGCCGGCATTCTTTACTCACATTTTTGCCTCAGAAATTAACCGATTAGCTGGATAAAAGTTGATGTGCGATTGACACATTATTTGATAAGTTGGTAGGTTAATATTGATCAATTGTCCGGCCCTTCTTGAAATCCTTCGAGGGGTATCAGTTTCAGACTCTTTTGTAGTCATGGTCGAAGCAGCAGAAATTCAACGAGAAAACCAAGCGCTGGGTTTCTCTGTAGTGATCATCGTTCAATTTGCATTGATTTTATCGCGAACATTTACAAACTATCCAACTATTTCTTTCATCTGAAATCTAAAAAAAAAACGAACGCCAAAATTTTTGACTAGTTACTTTTTTGTATTTGTATATAATTATACATAACACCCCCGCTTTGTTGCCATCTTGTTGATTTAAAAGGGAGTCAAGGGGAAACTACATCCAACAGTGAATATTGGCAAACACGCAAATATGTAAGCTTGTTAAGACAATAAAATTTCTCGTAAAATGACTTAGGTCATAACCGAAATACATTTAATGATTCTAAGAGTTTTACGCTTGCGGTGACCTAAAAAGCACAAGAAAACGTTTAAATGAACGAAATTGAAAAGTTTTCTTGGTGGACCCAATTTGAGTTCATCAAATTAAAAGTAATTCCTCCATTATAGGAAAATATTACAAAATATAAAAAAGTGCGGTGGCCCCAAGGTTAACAATGAAATGATCATTATGCATGTGCAAACAATATAAATATGAAGTATTTATGATTTTGTTAATTGCTATTTATGTAAGGGACGAGAAGGTGATCGTAGTCACAAGACAATATTTATATTTTCTGCGACGTTCATTTCATGAACCCGTTTTGCTTGTCTACATTACGTATTTTTGTTTCTAAACTGGGCGCAGATCTAGCTGACCGTTTTAAAATGACAAAAAATACGCTCACTTAAAATTGTACACCAAATCTTTCTAACTAGACGTAAGCTCCGTTTTGATATTTGTAAATGCTTATATAATATATAGGTCTCAGACATTTTAGCGGCTTATCCGGCACCATTAGGCGGTAAAAACGGTAACGGCCAAAGAGTTGCCCCGTTCGAAAAATCAGAAGCACTCCAGAAAAAAAAAATAACTATCAAGAGAAGGAAAAAAGAGACTATGAGCGATACACAAAGAAGTTCTACAAAGTTAATCGTGTTTCTTTTTGTTGTGTACTTTAAAACACAAAAAACACAGCATACAAAAAATTGTAAAGAAGCATTTTTATTTCTATCCCCAGACGAAAAAACCCTCCATTCTTTTCTTTTTTTATTTGGGAAGGGGGGGGGGGGTGCCGCTCCCTCGCTCTGTTGGTGACAGAATCACGTGACTGCCGTGGAATCAATAATGCACTTTTCGTCTTTGTTCTCTTCCTCCCCTTTTCTTTAGTCTCCCCGTTTTTGTGACTACTTCTCCCCCTTTTCCTATTTTTCTCTTTTCGGTCTGGGGCAGGGCTCTTCTCTCCCTCACCTCCTCAACTTGGGGGAGAAAATGCCCCTGAAAGCGGAGCGGTTGTTGGGGATCCCGATTGATGCGTGATGGGAGAGTCCGGCCCACCCGCTGATGCGTGCTCCGTTGGGGATTCGGGAATGAATCGAGGGAATAGACAGACGGCAAGGGGAGCTCCGCTGGGGTTTCGGAATCGAGAATGTAAACGAGGATGAGGAGGCTGAAGATGCGTGTCAGGAGTCAGGAGTCGGGAGTCGACGTGTCACACGACGTGACTACTCTTGGAGCGGATAAAACAGGATAATTCCCTTTTCAGGCGAATGTATGAGCAGCACGACGTCACATAACGTCATAAAGTTAACACATCTTTGTTACGTTTTCGGAAAATTAGCAGTGGTAATAATATAAACTGCAACGTCAAACAAAGTTGGAGGTCAAACGCGCGAGACACCGGTGAAAGGGGCGGTCTAGAGTTTTCTTAAGTAGATATGTGCATTAGTTTTTCCCTTCATTAACTAAAAGATGCCAAAGCAAAAAAAAAAATTAGTAAAAAACTAGCAGCGTTTTGCAGCCAAAACAAGCGCCACGTAATCTAATGGCGATTATATGCCGCCAGTCTTCACCAGAGTCACTCGTAGGTTTGGCAAAGCAGAAGAAACGCTCTAAGTTCAAAACATTGTAAGTGTTCGGCCATTCTCATCATTGCAGCGATTGGACCCAAAGTCTACACGAGTCGTTGATTGTCACGAGCTCAAATCGAGTTGTCCACTCTACATACCCCATTAAAATATGGTCATCGGGGGATAATGCCGGTGAGTACGTTGAAACAGCGACCGCAGTGATACGTCATCAGGCTTCGCGAAGTGAAGAAATAATAAAAACAAATGACAGACGTTTACCAATGTATGTAATTCAAAATTAGAGCGCAGCTCTTGAGGAGGTGGACTGTATTCCCCTAATTTTTCCTCCTCCTCCTCTGTATTCTCTCTTCCTCCTGCGTACCCTCCTCTCGTCCTTCGCCCCCAAACCATCCCGTCCTGCCACAGTTTCCCGGCTAAATCTAACTGGAAAATTGACGCCACGTGACTTCAACACCATTACAGTTTCCCCGCTACATTTAGCGGGGAAAATGGCGTCACATGACTTCGTGTCACGTCGCCTATAAACAAATTCAGTTTCTCCGCTAGATTTAGCGTGAAAATTGGTGTCACACGTGACCTCAACACCAATTCAGTGTCCCGCTAAATTTAGCGGGCAAACTGAAGTGGTGATGTGGTCAGGTGACATTATTTTTACCGCTAAATTTAGCGGGGTTAGGCGACGCCAACGGCGACGCCGCTATACGCCGAAAAGGGCGCCTAAGAGCTGCGGTCAAAATGTTTGCGTTCATACTTCATATTTTTGGCCAGTGGCGTTGCGTGCCGATGCTAGTGCCAGTATATTTTGTAGTGACAAACATTCCAGCCAAATATCGTTGCACGGCCCTTTAAAAATGTAAAAATAGCCGGTGATAATGGTAATTTTCAAGCGAGAATGGTAGACAGAATGACGTTTGTCTGCTAATGTGTGGCGTTTTATATTAAGTTATATGGCGTAAGAGATCAGCTCCATATTTTTACGTTTATTCGTATAGGTATCGTTTCTATCAGTTATTGCAAAAGTAAGCTCCCCACTTCGCACGCAAAATTAATGACTCTGTGTTTAGAACCCACACCATTTTTTACACAGTTCTATGTTTACGTACTAGACTGTTCTGTCCGCTTTAGTCCTCTAAACCCAGCCCAAACGCTTACGATATAAGAAAAATATATCTACAAAACGCAGTTGTTTTTTGGCACGTGCGCCTGAGTTGACCAACAACTGGTTGTAGCTAATAGGGTGCGTTTACAACAGATGTCAAAGTAAAGCATCGTCTTCTGAAAGGAAGACTTCGACCAGTTAGTTTACGAAGTTCCTAAAAATATGAAAGCTGTACATGTCGGTCCTCTTCCTGCCTTTGAGTATATGGTTTATATTACTAGTACTGATAGAAACCCATTTGTGGGAAGTACATATGACAAATACACTTTGCACAGAGGTGGTTAGCGTGGTCATCCAAACACACATATAAACAGATGTGCTGCCCTGCCCGTTCCAAGTGTATCGCTTCTTTGAGGCCAATGTTTACCCATGTTTGTTTTTTTCTGCATAAAAAAGAAAATAGATTGAAAGAACTTAAACTTCAACAACTTTCAGAATCATAGCTGCATGAACACAGATAAAATAATGTGTCTAAAAGTCGGCTGGTTCCGTAACTGAAGCCCCCCCCCCTCCCACACACAAACATATACACACGATCGTCACAAAGCACACACACACACGCACACACTCAAAACGCATCATAGTATCCTATATATGAGCGCGCGCACACACACACATACGTGCACACAATACAAAAAAAATACAAAAAAACAGAGAGAAGCAAGAGCTGCAAGTATAATGTATTCCATTGCTGGAATGCTGTCGTCCTCTGGAGTTTCAATAATGGCAACTTTGATGGCGATGGGCTGGGGGATCAAAGTGAAGCGCCAGACCGGGCATCGTCTTCTAAAGGCCCGAACAAACTCTGTCCGAGCAGGAGAGAGGGGTTTGTCGGGGTAGATCGAAATGAGGAAAGAAAAGGGGGACGGGAAGAGGTCGGTGAGGGAGGAGCGGAATTTGATGGGGAGTCCTTTCTCCCCCTCCCGTCGCTCGGGGGCGAATAGTGGACGTGAGGAGACGGGGGGCGAAGGGGGGAGGGGAGCTTGTGATGTGGGAAAATGGCTGCATGACTCACCAGAGTTGGTTGACTGAGCAAACGAGATAGAAGAGGCGTCTTTCGGGTCTGCTCTGTCGGATCTCGGGGTCCGAATCCCACTCCCTCGAGTGTCCTCTAGGGTTTGGTTGTTAGGGAGAGTGCGCTTTGGCGTCTGCGTTCGTCGGAACGTCCGTTTTCTGGCGGGGAGATGCGCGCGTCAATATGTGCTTGTGGAGAGCGCCCTCAGTGTAGTGTCGTAAAGGCGAGGACATGTAATGATGACTGTTTGATCTGGACCTGCGCGTTGGCGGACCTTAATTTGAGGAAAGCCGTATGCGTTTGTGACTGCCAACACTGGGTTGGGAAATAGGGTTAGGCGCATTACGGCTGTTGAGGGTGGCGAAGGGAAGGGGCGGACGCTTGATTCGACGTTGATTAATAATGCGTGCTCGGACAGAAATTGCTTATCGATCTTGACATCTGGCTGCGGACACTACATTGACAGTTTTCTGAGTAGTATTCAATATCTCAAAATTAGGAATTTCATGCAACATCGTGCCTTTCTTGTACCAACGTAAAGTATAACAAAAAATATTTATTTACTTTACCTATGTGGACTTTTAAAAATATTTGTGCAGGAAAACGCATCGTGCTCATTAAAATAGCAATGTACTTTCATCTGTGAGGACGTTCGCATGTGGAATTTGCGTTGCACAGATGACTGAACACAACCAGATGGAGCTAGCCAGTCATGTCTTCAGGTGAATGCACGGCTTGCTTGATAGGGCCGCCGCCCCGTACATATGTTTCTTAATTATTATTTTTTAATTTGCTTCTAAACGTTGGTTCTAAAAAGTCTATGGGACCTGATATCATTCCAAATGCTTTCTTGGTGCGTTACTCAGAGTGGGTTGCCAAGTAGCTGCTTCCGAAAATCGCCAGGATGGAATTCCCTTCCTAAAGAATGGAAAATAGCCAAAATTATACGCATGTTTCAAATAGGGAAACAAAATGAATGTTACAAGCAATAGGCCCATCTTGATAACGAGTCAGTGTTGTAAACTGTTAGAACATAACATCACGAGGCCCATGTTTAATTACGTTCAAAATGTAAATATCTTGTTTACCTGTCGGCATGGATTTAGGAGAGCTTTGTCTACAGTAATACGGTTATTAGAAATTGCACATGATTTTGGTCAAGTAATCAATAACAGAGGACAAGTTAATGCATTACTCTTTGACCTTTCCAAGTCATTTGATAAAGTTTCCCACAACAAGCTTTTTCTAAAATTTAGTGCCATACTTAACTTTAAGAAATTAGTGAAATTGTTAAATCCTACCTAGAAGGGCTTGGGCAGTGTATGTATTTTAATGTATATCTATATGACTCCGTCCGCGTTCACTCCGGTGTGGCCCAACAAAAGAAATTACGACCAATCTTAGAATGTGCAAATGAGGTGCGGGACCCATTCACTAAATCTAATATAAATAAGCTAGAAAGCATACAAAGAAAAGAGATAAAGGGAAGCCGAAACACATCTTGGAAAAAACGAGTTCGAGATGAATTTTGACGTATTTTTATCCCGCGAATTCGAATATCCGTTCGTTTTGTCCTGAAGATGTAACTAAACGCTAGAAAACACGAAAAACATCCGAGCAATCGTGACGTCATACTAGGATCTCTGGACCGCCAAACCCGTGTCGCTCGTGTGGGGAGCGCGTGCAATTGCAAGCTTGCCAGGTATATTCCCCCGCACTGACACCAGTAGCGACGTGTCTTTTTGACCTTATCGAAAATAGCAAAGGTGCGCGTGCATAGCTTTGACAGGCGCTGAAGATGCGCGAGAGCGGAGATTCCGAAAACTCTTAATGTGTCGTCAGGCCCCGGGAAGGAGGGGCGGCAGCGGTACCTTAAATGTTAATTTCTGCAGCCTCCGTGCACCAAATTGAAAAACAATTTCTGTATTCATGATCCCGGAGGCTAAATGAAGACAATTCAGGTGTTTTCCCTCAAATACAAAACCACTTCAGTTTTCCTATAAGGTTCATATGCAACACATATGACACGCTAAGTTCCCCCTCATTAATGTTGCAACCGGCAAATCTCCTTACGTTAAGTAAACGGCGCAAATAGATAGACTAAATATTTTATTTTTATAATTCATGACAAATCGAACAATATTAATTACAAACCGCATACAATTTTCGGGCAGAATAAACACCAGATGATCTCATGCACGATCAATAATAGAGTACCAAGTTCGCTGGAAACATTCAAATATTCTTTTTCCCCCAGATTAATTACTGAATGGAGCAGGTTGCCTGCTGACTTGTCAAATTCAGATTTTCTTGACTATTTTATTGATAGAGCTACTGTTGACTTAGAAAAATAAAACGTTTTTAAATTTGTTATTTTATAATTTTCTTGCATTTCGGCTGTTTATTATTTTATGAATATCTCTGTACTGTTTTTGTCTTTATCCATGTTCAAATGTCTCGAATATTTTTTTGCATTGTTGTGCCTGTCCTACCATGGACGTGTATAGGCCAGGTAGTAATTAATAATTTCAAATTTATCCTCTGAACAAACTCACAAACTTTAACTGTTTTTGTTTTACTTCTCTGACACAAACATGGTGCTTGTGCCTCATTACACACGACTCAATATTTTAAAACTCCCGTAAACAAGCGTCTCAAAAGTGGGGTTTTTGAAGTCGGAGGGCGTGCTCACTGCGGCATCGCTTCTAATCACCGAGCTCCCCGGTGCAGGCCAGTGGGCTCCAGTACGCTCCAGTGTGCAAGCGAGTGTTCCAGTGCACAACAGGGGCGCTCCGTCTTGCGCCGATATATTCAAATCTGCGGCAGCTGCATACGCAAACCAAGCGACGCTGCTGGCACGGACAAGCGCACTGACAGAAGAAGCAGCCCCCACCGCGCAAAACAAGCAAACGCACCAGAAGACGACCGCTCAAGAGCTGAGAAATGAGTCCAAGGATGGAAATTGTCGATAAATACGCGGCATCCTTCTCGCTGTTCAGGGAACAGCTGGTGACGACGCTGCTCTCGCACCGAAGGACGAGAGAAAAAGGACGCGGTCCTTGATGTCGGGGAGTGGTTGCCGGAACGCGTGTGGAATCCTAATTAGAGGGACGCTGAATACCAAATTGGATATGCAGATAACCCCGGGAGTGAAAAGAAGGAGAAGAGCGGAGGCGTTAACAACGGGAGCTTTCGGACGAGTGGCTCTTCGTTATCCTTTAACTTTTGTTTGCTTTTTACCGTTTTTTTTTTTTTTTGCTTTTGCCAACATATTTTTTGAGCCTCTTAAAGTAAAGGTTTTTGGCTTGCTATAATTTTGTCCCTGTCAGATTCGGGCGCGGCTTCTCTGAAGTGGTTCACGTAGTTTGTGCGGTTCGCATTCTGTGCGTATAGAGGATATGAGAAAAGCAGGCCGCCTGCTTTTTGCGCAGGAGCTGCGTTGACGTCAGAACGACGCCGAGCTCTGATTGGATTTGAATGAAGGGATAATAAGTAGACCTGAATGCTAGATGCCTTGAGGTCTACCCACTATCCTTCAGCCAGAGCCAACCAGAGCTCGGCGTTGAGACATCATCGCAAGCCGTGTGCAAGGAGCTGACGAACTTTCGCTCCGCCTTCACTGGACGCCATATTTGAGCGCGCTGTTCACTGCGCATGCTCAGAATGAGCTCACATTTATGGGCTTCTAAGACCGCGGCATTCTCGAGGATGTAAAATGCACCTTGCCAAAAGACCGCGAAAGCTCGTCCTCCGCACGCGCGCCGCCAACACCACCTGGACCACGAGGCATGCCCATCACGTCATGGTCAGCGGATCCCTGACCTGCTACAAGCGACAAACGCTCCGAAGCTCGAAGACTGCGTCTCGGCGATCCGCATGCGAGCGTCGCTTTGAGTCGCCGCTAGACGTGCTAGGGCGGATTGATGCCGACGCTAGCTAGGTGGTGCGGCGCGGATACACTAGTTATGGCCTTTGGGGTTGAAAGGCTTAGGACTTTTATCCTTGAGGGTATTGGCTCTGCAGCTGCAGATTCAGCTATTGCCGCCAGTGAATATAATAATACACCCTATAGAGGCGTTCACTGGCGGTCATTGCTGAGTCACTGGCGGTCATTGCATTGCCGACAAGCAGCATCGACAGTGCTTGTGCACCGTTCATTCCACGTCATCGAAATCGCTGGTCTTGGTAGCGTGTTAGTGCGAGATCGTTGTGAGGATGCGCTTTGAACAGCGCGCTCAAGTATGGCGTCCGGTGAATACCGCCTGTACTTTTGTACTTCCAGTGGTTGAAGAGCTTTTCACAACTAAGCAGGCGATGTGGTTGAGGTTTTGCGCCCGCTGGACCACTCGGCCGAGTCCTTTTTATCACGTGATCCCGTTTTCTGCACGTGGGAATGGGGGAAGTGTGATCACGTGGCGAAGCAGCAACGTACTATTGTCCCAACGAGCATGTAGCTTCTACCGCACTGTCAGCTTAGGGATGTACGAAGCATTCAAAGCGCTGCCGGAGGAGAAAGGTGGGGAGAGGGGAACTAGTGTGTGCGAATGTCCCGAATAAGGACAAAAAGAAAACAAAAGCTATATTGCAGCAGCCATTGCGGTATTGAAAGCGCTTTATATTCACGATCCCGTTTTCAAGCGCTGAATGAATGCGGTGTAGATTTACAACGAGGTTTCATTTTTCGCTCGAATTACGAAATAATTTAATTTCTCTTATTGGAGATTGCGTTTTAAAATTGTCGCCTTTCGTAGTTCAGGCTGTTTTTTCTTGGGCACTCTTTGAAGCGTCGTCGTTCTATGAACTAGACTGTGCGACTACGATAAGATTTTTTTCTTTTAACAGCAAGGATACATTGTGTTTCGTACTAAAAGCTTTACTACCATAGAAGAGGAGTATTTATTCTATATTTTTATCGGCTTCCAATATATACGGTATGTTTTGTTTAGTCTTGTGGGGTATCTCCAACATATAGAGGCTGCTTCTTCGCACGTGCGAGCGACGTTTTTAGACCATAAATATGAGATTGCTGGACCGCATAGTTTTGTTTAAACTTTAGTTTTGTTTGGCAGGCACATTTGATAGCTACGCATATTTTTGGACTGTACTCCATATATATTGTCCACATTGAATCTCTGAGCCACATTGAACCACGGCAACTCAAAACACGCTGTACATTGAGTGCCTCCCGACAGTATCCGTTAAACTAACCAAAGTAACGTAGAATATAGGGTCAATGTTTGGTCTTTGTCTGGTAATTGAGGGTTCGTAAAGCAGCAATAAGCCGAGGTAAAATCACGGTGCCTGGAAGGCATTTCGGACTGGCGTGTGCATCCCGTCTAAAAAGTGCTCCCACGATTTCCGCCTCTTGACGTCATAGGAGTGTCATGCTGTCGCCGGCAGCGATCCTGGCGGCGTCGCAGAAGTGGTGGTGAATGTGGCTTCTTCCGCTGCAGGTCACTCTTTCCATTTGACAGTCCGCGGAAGTTTCGGCAGGCATGAGTTGAAACGCCGCGACGACAGCGACGCTCGACGTTCGCTGCCACCAACCACCAGGATCGCGACATCTAACAGCGTGCCACTCGGACATTTGCGACGTCATTGGTTGTGCCACTTTGGGACCACATTCAATACATGTGGGGAATAGGACGCTAAACACACCGGTCGGAGACGCGTTTCACTTATCGGAGAGTATCGACCAACCTTGGTATTCGTTGGCCAGAGTTTGGGTATTTTGGCCCAAACATTGCCAACCAAGTACCAGAATTTATAGGCTCAGCTGCTGGTTGTTCGGCTTATGCGTGGCATCTTTGGTAAGATTGGCAAACTTGGGCCAAGTTAGGCTCATTCCCTGGCGCGCTGCCAGAGAAGATACACTGCAGTTTTTATGTGTATTAACGGTGGTAAAGGACCTAACTAAGGAAGAAGCAATCCACCCTTTTTGCCGGCGTAACGCAACCAGCTTTTTGACGACCTCAAATAGCATACCGTCGTAGTGCGTCTCTTCGTAAACAAGCTTTTTCTTCTTTGTTTTTTTCACCACTCGTTGAAGTTGACGCGCAAGATTTATGTTGCTGTCGAAGTGCACACTTGGCATGCTCATGACGAGTGTTTTGTTTCGTGTTGGCTCAACGACACAAGACGACAGTTTTAAGGCGTGTCGAGATTCATTAATTGTTGTTGTGTATCGAACATATCTTCGTTTCTCGACTCTGAGGAATGCGGCTCGAGCGTTTGTATATATTTCGCACCATTCGCGGCTATAAAATTCAGGCATTTATGCTTTTTTTCAGCTATTGGCTCAGGCAGACAGGTCTCTAGCAACGTAAGAGACTGACTGAGGCCGCCGTAAATTATGTTCACGCTTATAGCTTCATGGATTTGTTCTTAAGCATTCTTATCGCCTAATGTCGCAACCTTGTTGGCAGAGGAGCGAGAATGGATCGATGCTCGGTGCGCTGCCTCTTCTGCGCTTCTTGAGCTTACAGGGACTAGGGTCAAACGATTGCTCAATTGGTCTGCGGCAAACATTTATGAAATAAAATATCTTATTTAAATCATCAGTTGTTAAAAATGAATTATTATTAAATTGCAAGTGACTGGATGATTTTTGTGAATTTTGAGGTTTATTATGTCAAAGCATGGCTTGCATCTGAAGCTCATGCAATACTTTAGTGTAAGTAATTTTTTCCACTTCTTAATAGCGTTCAGCTCTAATATAAAATAACTTGCGGTCGATACTGCCGTCCTTTTGACGAAATTGTTAGATTGAATAGTGTTTTAACCATATTTTTCAGGACCGTGGGCTTTTAGAAAGAAAATGGAACAAGAGATTCACAAACGCGTCCACACAGAAGGAGACCAATCAATTTTTAGTTCATGTGTACGTTTTGTTGACAACAAGAATAATGATGCGTCATGGACAGGCAGCCATTTATAACGCAACTGTCTTTCATCATTTTATCTTTAGGTTCTATAGTTCGTTGTAGATTCCCGAGTCGAGAAATAAACCAGAGCGATCCCATTGTTGTACCGAGAAAAAGCTATGGCTTTAAAGAGAACAAGAAACTCCAAAATATGTATATATATTTTTGTAATTTTAAAAACGCGTTCAATTTAGAACCTTATATTACAATTTTTTATGGTTTACTCAGATATTGCGGAGTTCCTTACGTTAAACGATTACTAGCGATTTTGATGTACTGGAATGTTGCTCCATGCGTCGTCCATGAAGATGACATTGTATCGTCATCGATATTTCGAAAGAAATCAATATCGATGTTAAGGTTAAATTAATTGCAGACGACTACAGTAAAGTAGGCAGTTTCATAAATTGGGAAGATTTGAACTTGTCGCTTTCGTCAGTATATAATTGGTGTCAGAAGTTGGGGGTAAACATTAATCCCAAAAACGGTTTGTGCCTGATTAACAGAAACATCACACACACACACACACACACACACACACACACACGCACACACACACGCACACACACACACACACACACACACACACACACACACACACACACACACACACACACACACACACACACACACACACACACACGCGCACGACACACACACACACACACACACGTGTGTGTGTGTGTGTGTACATCTATACACTATATATATATATATATATATATATATATATATATATATATATATATATATATATATATATACATATCATACACATATATATATATATATATATATATATATATATATATATATATATATATATATATATATATATATATATATATATATATATATATATATATATATATATATATATATATATATATATATATGTATATAACTTGTTCCTTATATATATTCATATAACTTGTCAAAATTATACGGATGAATGAACCGCACTTCTCGAATGGCATCATTGATAGGAAGCAGGAGAAGAATAAAATCTTGGCCTGGGCCACGATTCCTTCTCCGGGTCTTCTAATTACCGGTGAAGTCTGCTAACCACTACATCACACCGCATTGTCTTTCCGGCGCTAATTTCTCTTGTGAATGCACCGAAACGGAACGCATGCGGTCAGAGGTGTTTTGAATTATGTGTCTAATAGAATCAGTTCAGACCATCTACTTATGAGTGCCACACCAGCTTCGAATTAAACGCGGGAAGAACACGTTGATGACGTACGCTAAGTTACTATGAAAACGATGGGGTTTTCGAAGCGGATTCACAGCAAAAGGAGTGGAATAAAAAGTTACCTGCGCGTACTATAAGCCACCGAATATATTAGAACTCAATATATAGCACTGCTGATTTTGATCAAGTGCTGGTGGTTTGTAGCTCAATTGATTCTTTCGTTTTGGGTGGGTCTTCTCGTGATTATTTCATATTTTGACGTGCACTCGCAACTGTGCGCTATATGTTTTTGGTCCCTGCAGTATAGTGTCAACAGATGTATTTTTAACTCGTCATGTAAGCACCCAGTGTAGGGGAAAATGTTTCATCCATAAAAATAATATATAAAACCACGTGCGTGTTTATGTACATCGGTGAAACTCGGTAAGGGCGTGTAAAAATAGTGTGCGCGAGCGTGTGTGGTTTTGCGCAACGTTGCATTTATGCTAGTTTACAGTATGCGTTTACGCTTCTTTTTTACAACCCTATACACGTGTACGTGTTTGAGTGTGTATAGTCTGACTTAGGCACTCCTGTTTGTGCTAGCGTGTTAGCATTCACACGTGCCAGCGTGTTGGCGTTTAGGAAAGGTCCATAACATTATGTTTATGTGTGCTTGGAAACCAGTGCGTGCGCTTATGCATCTATCGCTATTTGTTTACGTGCGCCAGGGCTTGAAACTTGGAAGTTCGAGTGGTGTAATGTGAGTGTACGTAAACGTGGCTAGTGCGTATTGTTCCCGTCGAGACTGTGCGTCTGTCATGTTTAGATGAACAATAATCAGATTGAGCCATTATTATATTACATATTACACCGATTCTCGTCAATAAAGAACACGCGTGTCATTTTGATGTTTGGCCTTGGTTGTCTGCACTACTTTGCCTGCCAGAGGGCACATGGATGGCATTGGCTTGATCCACTCGTATTTATTATTTGGCAAGCAAACAAAAAGATAACATCGCATTTAAATTAATGTACATCACCGTAGCCGATAATAGTTTGTGTTTGATATGCATAATATGTGCATAAATTAAATCCTAGGGAGATTATCTTGAACTGCTTCAAATATTAAAATGAAGGAATAAATCTACTTAATTTTCGACAGTTTTCTTCATATTGGCATTTTATATGGATATTAAGAGAGATGGGTCACATAGATGCATGTGAATTTTTTTCAGTAGAATTGCCGCTATTCACAGTACAAAAAAAAGAAAAAAGAAAGACTGCTCTGGACTTTAAACCTTAAGCCTTGCGGGGCAGGACATTTCGCCGACATAGCCTCTTTGAAGATTCAGTGGCTCTCGAGAGTATATGCTCAAACATATATATTTGCCTTCGTGCGGAAATTTTTGTGCCGTCTGCATTCTATGTCATAAACTTTACATTGCTCTCGACAAAACAGAAAATAAAAAAAAAAATCGGTTCAAAAGGGGAAGTGAAGAGTAATTAGGATTATCCCCTTCAACATTCGCGTGTCGTGTCTTTCCCAACGCTGCGCGGCGCTCAAGATGAAGTATGTACATGCTTTCTTCAAATCGGTTTTAAATCCCTGACCAGGATTCTGGGTCATGTCTAGCGAATAGTTTTCAACTCGTCGAGACAAGGCTTTGAACTTTCAGACTATCGCTTTGGAAGTTCGCCTTTCATCTGGAACTGTAATTCCTATAAACCTGCATTTAGCTTTACGCGACAGTTAAAGATTTAGTTGTAAACAGATATTTTCTTTTGTTTGATTTATTCTCAGATTACGTAGGTTTGACGAGACAATAACCGGATATTCGATTTATGAAGGAGGCACCGCCTAGTCGCAACCGTTACCCTAGGGGCTGCGCGTTGTCGTGCTGCTACAATTAAAACGCGAGTATTTAGGAGTCCAGATATATCTCATTCGCTAGCGTCGTGGACATGAGCTTGATTAGATCTGAACGTACGGCACATGTGACAGTGACGCTCGTCATTTATGGCTAGGGTTCGGTTTTTTTTTTTTTCTTTCAAAAACGATAAACTCTGAAAAGGAACCCCCAACCGCTTTTCTTGAAATGAGAAAAAAACTAAAATGAATTGAATAGGGTCCTTGAATAATTAAATTGACAGCGACCAATCACCTTCAATGTACGATAATGCATTGAATGCATTATATTATAGGGAATTGGTGAGGGAATTGGTGTGCCATATGACGTATATATTTCCACTGAATTTAGCGGAGAAATTGAATGGTTGCATAGGTAACGTCACCTGAGCTAACGTAACTTCGATCTTCCTGGCTAAATTTAGCGGGGAAACTGGTGCAGTGTCTAGGTCACAAGACGCGAAATTTCCCGCTAAAATTTCGCGGGGAAATTGAGTTGACGTATAGGTCGCTTGCCGTCAATTTCCCGAAGGCGTGTAGGTCAAGTGACGCCACTTTCCCGACAAATTTAGCGGGGAAACTGAGTTGTATAGGTCACGTGACGTCAATTTCGCCGCTATATTTAGCGGGGAAACGAAATTGATCTCTATGTCCCGTGACATCAGGTCTGGTGACATCAATTTTCCCTCTAAATGAAGCTGAGAAACTAAATTCGCGTACAGGGCTCGTGATATCAATTTTCCCGCTAAATTTAGTGGGAAATGCACGGACGGACGGACGGACAATGTTTTGGGATGGGGAGATAGAATAAATAGCATCTCATGGTTTAAGGAAAGATTCAATAAAAGACAGCTAAAATTACACATCTATTTTCTGTTCACAGGGAACACCGCCAGCTCAGGACTGTCAGCTAGGCTGCTTCTTTCTTCGGAGGCCAGACCCGCTATTATCAGGGGCGCGTGAATAGGGACTTTCCGTAGATGGTTTTCGCCGTCCCGCAACGCTCTCCGCAACCCGCTACGATACCCGGAACTCTACAGTCAAGGCCATGGGCGCGCAGGCGCAGTAGCGGCTTCTTCGTTGCGGTGGGCTTAGCGGAGGGGCAAACGCGGTCTACGAAAACTCCCTGATAGTGGGTCCAATCGAATAGCGCTGCGTCATTCATAACGTTCTCAACGCAAGGAGAAAGCTGCGACAACTGTTTCTCTTAGCAGTGTTGAAGCTAGGGATGATATCCGGCTTTTCGATTCGAAACGCTATTATTCGCACACCCTTATTTATATTCTTTGCTTCTCTTATGGGTTCGAGACGCATTCCGAGAATTCGAGTCGTGCGTGCAAGTTCCCTGGAAGTTGGTAAATAATAAGCCCGTGTTCTGTTTTCTTCAACACGAGCGCCGATAAACTCCGGCTTTTTTTTTTATCGACAGTGACAACGGACAACAAAGCATGCCAAGTACCTGAAAAAAAAATGTACTGCCCGCACCTCCCACTCTAAAATAAAAAAAGAACACCCCGAATTCCAGAAAAATAGACCCATAAAACAAGAATCTGAATTTATAACTATGCTCATTGTTGCATGAAAAAAGGAATGTTTATTTTATTATTTATGCTCTGAGCGAAGTAGCAGTTGCAAGATTTGGTTGTCGGAGGCAGAAACGATATTTTTGGTGCTTGAAACGTCTACACCTTGATAAAATAACATTAAGCTAATCTAAGGTGCGCCTACACATATGTGTTAATTCGAGCGATTAAGTTGGGAAATTAATTACTTATTTTCTGCAAGGAGCCGGACATTTTTTTTTTTTTTTACTAGGATTCTTGAGGTGAATACAAGGTTTCGTGTTTCAGGGGTTTTTTTTTTCGTCAAAATCGGGTTTATATTCTTCAGAGTTTCAGTGTTTCCCACAGATCCAGTGTTCCCCGATATAAATTTTTTACCTTGAAAAAAAAAACATATCGGTGTTTATTAAAAATTAGGTTGAAGAAAACTGCCGACGTTCGTGGGGGAACCCAATCTCTGGGGATATGTGTGTGCTACCCAGACTTGTACGATACTCATCACAAGTAACCAAATGGCTCGAAACCTATTACTTTTGATTAGTGATTTTTCTAACTATTTGACTCCGTTTATAATGAGGTAACCACGAAAGTAGTTTGATTACTTTTGGGCAGCAAGCAAATAAATTTTAACCGTACGGTACTATTTGTCCTTCCCCTTCCCAATGGCGTTCTTTAGAAGTTTCGAAACCAGTGGAATCCTTGCACCAAGTCTCAGACAGAGGATGGTTTACGAAAATCTGTAGACTAAAAAAATAATAAGTTTATATTTCAGGGACGATAACGTGATATTTAACAGAACGAGAAGCCGTTTTCACACCAACAGAAAGATCTGTCGTTTGGAATGCCGCAAGTAATAGGAAAAGTAACGGTTCCTTATTTTCTTTTTTTTTTTCAGGTAACAGCCAATTGCTTTTTTTTCTCAAGTAATCAAATAATCTAATCCAATACTTTTTGAGGGGTGTGCGAATATTCGAAATTTCGAATACGAATCGAATATTTTCGTGATTCGAAACGATATATATTCGATTCGAAAATTACACATTCAGAAGTTCCCGAATATTCGGCCAAAGCCGCGGAAAAAACGGCGAATATTCGCACAAACTGCGAATATTCGAGCAAGTAACAAACAATCTGCGTGCCACGCATTTCCCTACGAATATGTTTATTCACTGAGAAAGGTTTCTGATGCGTGCGTTATCGGTCTGCTCCGTTTCTATCTGTCCGATGGCAGCAAGACAGGATCAGTTTAAGTTTTTTTTTTTGACCAAGCCCTTTGTTGTGTGGTACTCTTCTAGCAATATGTGATGTAATTGCGCGTTCTATAAATTGATACAATAAAATAAACCTCCCGAGTAAAATATAAATATAAAATAAATCTCGAGAGTGTTATCTAATATAAAAGTCTAAAAAGGAAAAAAAAAAAAGAAACAAGAAAAAGCTAGGTGCGAGCAGAACATTGCATCGCCATTGACAACAACTCCTGCCACTCCCGCGCAATCAAAACTAAGGCCTGGTTCACACTTACAGCTAATGCGCTGCCGCCGAAGCGAAATCGGCCGCGGCAATGCACACTGGACGCTACGCCCGGCGGCCGAATTCTTGCAGATTCGCCCGCCGATTCGTTAGTGTGAACCAGGCCTTTAAGGGTGTCGCGAAACTGCCCAAGTTCGAGTTCGACCAAGTTCGACTTTTTCAAACCTTCAACGTGATGTTCGACAAAGGTTCGACTGAAGTTCGACTTTTGTGTGCATGTGCGAAAATTAAAAAAAAAAGAAAACTATTCGATTTTATCTGGCGGAGGAAGGGTGCAATATTTGTTGGGTTTATTGGCATCACTGCTTCTCATTAATAACTAATGAAAACGTTAAAAACACATTTTTATTAAAAATAGCGCAAAAAAGACGGGACAAAAAAGACGAAGAAGCACACAGGACAAGCGCTATTTTTAATATGAATGTCCATTACCAACTTGCCCAGCAGACCAAGCTGTTAAAAACACACATTTTTGCTTTTATATATGGTGTAATGTAAACATTGGTAACCATTTTATGAAATACAAAATAAAGTAATTTTTAAATTATTTGTCTCCCAAAATTCGAAATATTCGTGTGGCAGCCGGGCAACACTGTCCATAAGTCGAACTTCTTCGAACTTTAGTGAAATTTTGCAGGTTTCCCGAGTGAAAGGGTATTTCTGCGGCGCAAATGTTGTCACGGCGCGTAGGGAGCGTTTACTTTCTGAACACGTTAAGCAGTTAATTTTTCAACACAATAATTTGTTACGAGTGCATTACTAGAAATATCTTTAGCCTGCTGCAGCCCAGTAAAATGCAGTTCCATTGATTTATTTCAAAAAGGCAATAAAACCTGTTGTTGCCTCCTGTTTTGTATTTTTTATTACTATGCACATATTCGAAATTCGATTCGATATTCGAAGCCTGTTGTTTCTCTTATTGTAGCGTGAGCTACACTGGCCGAGGTTGAGCAGTTTCGCGTGGCTCGCATAATGAGCCGTGCTCCGTGCTGCGCAAGCGCGAGGAGCGGTGACGTCACACGGCGCACAGCTGGCGCGCCGGAGACGCCGCTGTGCGGACCTTCGTGACGGACTTCGTAAACAATCCGTCTGGATATGTGCGCGACGCGTGTGAAAAACTGTGGCACATGAAAGACTTGACGCCGGTAAGTAGTGCCATGCTTGAAACGTTGAGTTTAGCGGCGCCGCCTGAGTGGGGTGAAACCGTGGCGCGGGTTTGTACAACGTGCAATAACTTTCTCGTTTAGCAGATGATTCCACTCTTTAGCATTACCCATGTGTATCGTTACCCGCCCATGCCACAAGATCTACGGGTTCTAAACGATGTGGCCGAACATTTACTTCCGCCACGGATTCCCTTCGTTCAGATCCGTCGTCAGCGTGTTACTACACTGACCATCGAGCCGTCTTTGTCGCAGTAGAGAAGCAACCAGACGTTGAGCAAAAAAAAATAAATATACATGTGTCACATAATGCGTATACCGTGTGTGTGTCATTGAAGCAGCAGTAAGCATGATAATCAAGCTAATCCTAAACAACCAGGAATAGATAAGAATAACCAGCTGAACCTTAGCTCACGCTACGTATATCCTGGCATAGCCAAGCTAAGCCACTGCAAATTTTCGTATTCGATTGGTATTCGAAAATTTCAATATTCACACACCCCTACTTTTTTTTACCGAGAATAATTGTAATTGTAATCGCTTACTTTTTTTTTATTTTATTTTTTAGTAACGTACGTACATAACCGGTGTTACCCGAATACGTGAAAAACATCCAGATACTGGTTAGAGAGAAAACGTGACAAGAGGCTCGGATTTCAAAAGAAAAAAAAGCGACATCGCAAACAATTAAGCGACGCTCTGATCTGGGTGAACACAAAATTGAAGCTTTAAACAAATATTTATTTCCATGAAGCTTGGGGTTTCCTTACACAAGGACAACACCCATTCTGCTGTTTTTCGTGTTTTAACCGAGGTGAGGGGTTACTTTCTGGTATTGATCGGTATGTTAAAAAATATGAAATCTAACCTATTTGTCACGCATCATAAGTAAAGGTTTTCAGAAAGGCGAAGGGGGGGGGGGGGTAGTATAATTGTTGTCTCAATTTTACTACCACATTCAAAGGAATCCCTCTCCCCCCCCTCCCCCCCCAAAAAAAAAGAAGAAAAACATTAACAAACAAAGAACCAATAAAAAAATGAAATTTTGGGGGGTTTCGATTAGACTTTGCGGTTTGTAGATAATACTCGTCGGAATGCCATGACGTCACGTGAGAACTACAAAAAGAAAACTCACTAATACACAATAAAAAAGGAACTCCTTGAATTGCTCTGGAAACTGAGTGCAAGTAGATTTCGCAACCGATACGATACGAGCAGTATCACGAACCTAGAAGCTCTACCTGCCCATGAATCAGTCTACCACATCAGATTGCAACGCGCCTCGAGGGGATTCTACTCCAAAGTTTCGCGACCCAGAAACAATTTTTCCTTTCGTGTTCGCATCACGTTGTTGCCGTTCCTCCCTTTTGTTACCGTAGGCTTCGTTCGACCTTGTCATCGTCAACGCGCGAAGATTTACGTCCATTTTGAAGCCAGGCTCGCCTCCGAAATTCGAGCAATTTTCCCCCGACGCGCCCACCATTTTTACGATGTCCCCCTATATCGCGTCGAAGCAGACGTCGCGCAGGCCTCCGTTACCCTCGACGTAGTTTCGTAGTTTACGACTCGCGACACCAGACTCCGTAGACCTCGCTGCCGCCTGATATTACCGAAAAAAGCAGACGACGGCGTTTCGGCATCGTCTGCTATACATTCCGCAACGGACTTATTTTGTGTTTTCCTTTCACGATTGAATTTGCGTATTTCAGTTTCAGAATAGAAAAGGTCGCAGTTTTAGATCAGTCACTAAGTTGGAATTGTGCAAAAAAAACCATAAAACCTAGACTGATTAGGTTTTTAAGTTTTAGTTTTGAGGTTTAAGGAGAGCCTATGCCATCCTCCTATTTTGTTTCTCCTCCCATCACTACCACTACAGCCGCGGCAACGCGGACTTCAATGATGCAAACTCTTGTCTTTCTGCGGTGGCGCGGCTCTTCCAAATCATTAAATACTATCGCTATTATTATAAGACTCCTACTTAAAACAAAATTTGTTTTCTAAAAAAAATTACAGGAATATTTTCGTCGCGAAAGTGATATTGAGTTGGAAGCGATTCAGGAACACCTCTTTAATATCGGGGTTGAAGTCTTGAAATAGAGGCATTAGAGGTCGTTTATGTTAACAGCACCCAGGAGGTTTGTTATAAACTTCGACGTAGCATACCATAATATTACTTTTTTTATTTGTGTTTTTTTATTCACTAAATACCGACTTCTAGCCAAAAGCCGTCGGCGCTTGCTGTGGTCGATAAATTGTGCTAAGTCGAATAGAAAATGTTGTAAAGAAGTTATACGGAGAGCGAGTATTCCAATAAGCGTCTTTCGCGCATCCGAACTCAAGGGGTAGATCGCAATCAGCAGGCAACAATGAGAAAGCATAATAATATTTGGGGTAGTGTGGATATTTATAGACAGCGTGTAGTTGGTCAGCTATTTCGAAGTTGCGACGAGTCGCTCGCTGTAAATGAGAAATTTAGCCAGTGCAGTACAACCGCTACCTTGGGATTAAAACCCAGGATCTCTGGGTTCTGCAGCGCGAGCTTTCGCTCCACGTGCTCCGAGCTGGTGTGCGCTAGCCCACTCGGCCACCGTTCCCCCAAAAAGAAAGCACAAACAACGTGCGATAACGAAGCAGCCAAGCGCGCATCGCCATTGGCCGAGATCGGGAGGAAACAAAGGTACGAGAACGAATCTGAAGGGAAAAGAAAAGCACGATATGCTCAAAGACCAGCCGAACTTGCAGGCCATATAATCGACTTGGTAAAGGGAACCAGCCTGAACGCATTCGGCAGCGTGGATACCAATTTTCACTCCATCCCAGGTTTTCTGCACTCGATTCTTTCACTATCCTTTCCTGACAAGGGCATACATTAGCTAACGCCTCCTACGTGGCAAGGCCTAGTGTTGAATGTTTAACGGCAATATACCGGAGGCTGGAGCGGGGTTGAGATTAAACCCGAGAGCTGCGTTAGAGTTGGGGTTCGATCTTGGTAACCGCGAGGGGAAGATCCAATTTGCTTGTCGTGGAGTGAGCGAAAATCGCGTTCGTAGATTGTTCGTCTGCTAACGCGAGTGAAGAGCGTGGTTCGTCTGCTTCGAAGCGCCATTCGCAGATGCAAATAAGACGAGAAAAAACGCCGTACGTCGTCTGCTATACGGACCGAAAAAAAAAGTTAATCGTCTCCTACAAATCGAGCGCCGCGGCAAAAGGAGGTAGGACGCGGGTTGAAATTATGATCGTCTGCTATTTCACGCTAGAAGCCATTCACAACCAGCGCTTCGTTCTGCAAATCCTAAGTTGTTCTGCTGCCGCACAGAAGGTAACATCCACCGATGGATGAAGGAAAACAAAGGACAAGCTCAACTGAGGCGGCGATTCCTCTCTCGCTATTTGCATGTTGGTGAGACATTCTCGACAAAATATTACCTGATTGTGAGCTCGCGAAGGGGTCGAAAATGTCTTATTGGTTTATTACGCGCGAGTTGTAGCGCCACGTCCAATCAGCAGCAGAGAATGCTCTCGCTCTCCCCATGACCAAAATACAATGTTGGGAAGTACGGGGTGTTTCCGAGAACAGAGAACTGTCTTCATATTTATAGCAGGCTTTATTCAAAAATCTACTTTCTCCCCACAAAGCACCCTTAGTTACTCAGAGCTTAAGAAAAGCAGGGTATAGCGAATCCTGGGCATCTCATGATTACCGGCAGCCAATGATATTGCTGCATTTGCCGTTAAGAACGCCGATGAACCAATCAGGTGAGGGATTGGATTGAATCCGGGATCCCTGGGTTCTGTCGAGACTCTGCGGGGAGCAAGTGTTCCACAATGCGTCTTTCGCGCATCGGAATGCGCGGAGGAGCACGCCAATCGAAGGGCAGCGTGATTACGATGCAGCTATGCGCTCACCTCACCGTGTTTGGGTTGATATCGGAATTGGTGGGGGGGTCTAAGCACTTGGACGCGTTTGGAGAGAAAAGAAACGTACACGAGGTTCGCAAGGATCGAGACCAAATTGCACGCCGTATACTTTGTTTCACCTCAAGTCTAGACGCAGCGGACGCTAGGAGCTGATGGGACCAATCAGACAGCTCCAAAAGTGCACCCTCATGGTGTTCGTCGTGTTTTTGCGCGTGTTTTTTTATCGCTAAACCGATCATAAACAGAAAAGACACAGTGAATTGCACCTTTGATGCTGCTTCGATTTGTCCCAGTAGCTCGTAGCGTCGGTCTGACTTAGGCTGAAACGTGAAGCATACATGGCTTTCACCTACGTCACGCGTGTCACGTGAGTGACGTCAGTTCCGCCGACAGCTAGCCGACGGAAACGCTGGGCGCCATCTTGACGGCCACTGCTCGACCGTGACTGCAGCTAGGCGCATGCACGCCGGCACTCCTTTGCTTTGATTATGGTAAACTGTGCTGTTTTCGGATGCAGCAATCGATCCCACAAAAAAGCCGGCTCTTCGAGCAGTTCTACCGTCCGATTTTTTCGATTTCCGACGGTTATCACAACGTCCTGTTGCAAGACGCGAGACCTGTCAACAGCCCGACGACGCGAATGGATCCGCCGTGTGAACCGAGCCGACATGAAGGATGCCACTGCGTTTCATCGGATTTGTAGCGTGCATTTCGTGACAGGTGAGAAGCTCTATTGATTAACTGGTTTATTCAATTTGCACGGTATTGACACCTGCTGCGGTGCCTTCGTCGCAAGTGAGTGCGTGCGGGGGCGGTACGCAGCGCGTCTGTTTGTTGACACCTAACTTTTTATGTGCTCTGCTTATGATCCTTCAAACGCCAGGCAAACCGTCGGCTCTTTTTGACCCTAATCACCCAGACTGGGCCCCTTGTTTGCTGCTTGGGCACAAGAAGAAGTTTAGTCGGGGAATTGCCAGGTAAATAAGACGTATGTTAGGTCGCATTTTGTTACGGGTTACACACGGCAGGATTGTCACTAATCAAAAGACCACGTACTTAATTTACAGGTACAATCGACTAAAAGCGCGAGACAAAGCCAGGACGAGATCGCAGAAGGAGCCAGCGCAGCATGGTGTGTATCACTTGTGACAACTCATTTTTATGTGTCACTATTCGCCGCTCGCGTTAATTTCCCTTACTTAATAATTCCACAAGTGTGCCGAAATCAGACTGCACTATACTGAGCATTAAATCTTTTCAGTTTAAGTGCTCATTGTAGTATGATTGCACCCTTTGCAACATGTTAACATGACATCTTCAACGAATTTCAGAAGGTTGACAGGTTTACTCAGTCGTGAACATCATGCAAGAAAATGTTTGAGAAACACTAACATTCACTAGCATCCATGATCAGTTCATAATATTAACGGTCAGTGGGTTAGTGTGTCGAGTGTTGACCTAAAGTTGGCATTGTAAGTCGTGGGAATCTGGGTAACACTGATATCTTTGTCTGAGTGAACTGGACCTTTACACAATGCTTTGCTTCTGTACATTACAAATGGATATTTATTGGCAATACAAACTCTGGTACCACGCTGATTGTACTTGCCTGTTTCACACAACGGTCAGCCTCAAACACCACCCCCGAGCCAGGATGTGAAGCCGACGACCCAACCACGGATCCCGATCTGGGCTATATTCGCGGAGAATGCAGCCCCACAATGGCCCACAGAGCTGGTACGAGAGTTTCCGATGAATGCTTAAGAATGGTGCTACTTTTAGGACCGTCTTGAACCCTTCGGTAAAGTTTGATACTACACTGAATGTACTTGCCCTTTTCACAGAACGGTCAGTCGCGAACACCACGCCCGAGCCAGGACCTGACGCCGACGACTCCACCACTGATCCCGATGCGGGTTACGTGCACGGAGGATGCAACCCCACAATGGCCCACACAGCTGGTACGAGAGTTTCGGGTGAACGCTTAAGAATGATGCTGCTTTTAGGACCGTCTTGAACCCTTCGGTAAAGTTTGATACTGCACTGAATGTACTTGCCCTTTTCACAGAACGGTCAACCGCAAACGCCACACCTGAGCCAGGACCTGACGCCGACGACCCCACCACTGATCCCGATGCGGGTTACGTGCATGGAGGATGCAACCCCACAATGGCCCACACAGCTGGTACGAGAGTTTCGGGTGAACGCTTAAGAATGATGCTGCTTTTAGGGCCGTCTTGAACCCTTCGGTAAAGTTTGATACTGCACTGAATGTACTTGCCCTTTTCACAGAACGGTCAACCGCAAACGCCACACCTGAGCCAGGACCTGACGCCGACGACCCCACCACTGATCCCGATGCGGGTTACGTGCATGGAGGATGCAACCCCACAATGGCCCACACAGCTGGTACGAGAGTTTCGGCTGAACGCTTAAGAAGGGGCGCGTTAAGTCGGCGCTTTTTTACTCCTACTCCGAGCGCAGCAACTAAACGGCGCATAGCGTACAGGAGCGCGACACACCGAGGCTGCGTTCCAAACCTATTTGAATGGATCCGAGTTACCCTGGCAGATTATATCACGTGACAACAAAAATAGAGAAACGCTGACCGAGGGTAGGTTTTCGATAACCACCGTTACCCTAGAGTTAAATCGAGTAAGTTTTGGAACAAGGTCAGAAACCCAGAAACTATCGACGGGCCACACGAGCTCCATCCGACTGTGGATACGGGTGGCAGAAGCCGAAAATATTTCGAAGATAAATACTTAGGCCCGTGTGGAGCGGCAGAGTCTAAAGCAAAAGAGACGGCGACGTTATGAAGTTCCTACAAACGTTTTAATATTCCTGAAAGGTTTGAAGACCCGCTTCGTGCACACATGTGGAAGGTTACCTAGCTTGGCCGATCTATTTACTGCCCATGCATGCTGTTCCGGATTAAATTAAAGACAACATTCTTGAACCCGCTCGTCGACGAAGGAAACCCTCAAATTTGTCAAAGATTCCGTGGATCCGTCTGTTCCATCTCGCAGCGAGACGGAAGCTACGCAGATACCGGCACACTGTCGTTCGATGTCACGTCAATTCGTTTTTAGGCGGTATGCATGATCAAACCTTTTCCACAACGCTGCAAATGGTGTTTCGGTTTTCCAATCTAAGTATCTTTATTCGCTGCGGCTGGGTTAAGCATTCTAAGCAGGGCAGCGGTCTCACTGTTTTTTCATCACAACTTTTCTGTCACCGAACTATTGGCACGCTCGTTCGATTGATCAATTCGTTTTCAGGCAAGTCGCACAAACAAACCTTTACTCGACGCTAACTGATGTTTCGACTTTCCAATCGAAGTATATTTATTCGCTGGGTTAAGCATTATAAAAGAGGCAGCGGTCCCAATATCTCCTCATCTCGACAACTTTTCGGTCGCTGTGCTATCGGCACGCTACCGTTTGATAGATGAATTTCTTTTTCAGGCGAGATGCACAAACAAACCTTTTTCGACACGCTAATCGCTGTTTTGGCTTTCAGATCAAATCGTTTTTACCTGCTAGATTAAGCACTAATCAACTGAAAAGGGGCAGCGGTCCGGCTACGCCTTTCGTCTCAACAATCTCGACAACAGCGTAGCCATCATGTTTGTTTACGTGACGTGACGGAGCGCGAAGAAGTCACTCGCGCTCCGAGAAATTCTTGGTGCACGAAGAGCCCGCTCGAGTGTCAGTCTCCGATGGCACTCCTGTCCGTTTAGTGAAAGGAGCGCCAAACTCCCGCACTTTGGAGCACAGACTTAACGCGCCCAACGATGCTGCTTTTAGGACCGTCTTGAACCCTTCGGTAAAGTTTGATACTGCACTGAATGTACTTGCCCTTTTCACAGAACGGTCAACCGCAAACGCCACACCTGAGCCAGGACCTGACGCCGACGACCCCACCACTGATCCCGATGCGGGTTACGTGCATGGAGGATGCAACCCCACAATGGCCCACACAGCTGGTACGAGAGTTTTGGGTGAACGCTTAAGGGGCCCTGCAACAACTTTTTGACTGGTTTTTAATTTGCACCGCCTAAGCGCACTGAACGTAGTAACTTAATGAAACTTTTCTTTTCGCAAAATTCGCTTTATTTTAAAAGTTATAGGCAAATTAGAATTACAAAAACAAGCAAAAAATAACCTCCTTCATGATGTCGTAGGTCCTGGCTTGAGTGGCCGTGAACTAGAGGAGGGTTAGTGAGCTCATCGAGCGCTCACGGCTGCCGCACTCCGTGTCGACGGCTCGAGGCTGTATGAAGCGGGCGGCCAGGGCGGCTCGCAATGCATTTGCTGCGCGATTAAAGACTATTTCGGCATAACACTTCATTGGCCACAAACGACAGCAAACACGGGGTGAAGATCAGTACAGAACGGGAGCCACTTCGCGCTGCCATACCGCCAAATGGCCTTTCTACTCTTCGGGACCTTTCTACGCTCGCCGTTCATCGGCGCCTCATCCCACTAGCCCTTTCTAATATGCACCGCTTTTTCCGCCGCTTGGTGGCAGGTATGTCGACGGGTCATTTCTTGTTTCCGTACTTAATAAACTGCATTTGTTTCTTTTTTTATCTAAAATATTGAACAAAAACTACTTTCATACATAATTGAAATGGTTCGCGACACTTATATTTTGTATCTTGACTAAAAAAAAAGCTTTTAGCGGCTCTGACCAGTAGTAATCCCAGGACCAAAAACGTCACATTTTGCGCGCTTTCGGTACCGCGGGTCGCCCTCATCGGTGGAGGAGGTTTCCGCGTCGTCCGGTTAAAATATGACGCACTGATATTTAGTTACTCTCTCCGTGCCCGCTGGCTCGCCCGAACCCCAAGAGACGTGGAAACAGTAAAAAAGGTAGACGCTTAAATATGATTGCAGGGCCCCTTTAAGAATGATGCTGCTTTTAGGACCGTCTTGAACCCTTCGGTAAAGTTTGATACTGCACTGAATGTACGTGCCCTTTTCACAGAATGCTCAACCGCAAACACCACGCCCCAGCCAGGACCTGACGCCGACGACCCCACCACTGATCCCGATGCGGGTTACGTGCACGGAGGGTCCAGCCCCACAATGGCCCACACAGCTGGTACGAGAGTTTCCGGTCAATGCTTAAGAATGGTGCTGCTTTAGGAATGCCGTGAACCTCCCCAGACAGGGGGCCAGGCCAGGGAGGGGGTGTGGTGGGTGGGGAGAGTCGAGTGTTCTACGGGCATTGCGATCTCTGGCTAGCATTGCTTAACAGGTAATGCTGCAAAATGTAATCCTGTCGCCAAGCGAACATCCACGGGCATGCCCGCCACTGAAGCTGCAGACAACATGGAAGCGCAGAGGGGTGCAATGGCGCAAGAAGGAATTTGTCTTGGCACACACTAAGGGTTTCCAGAATAATCCGACAAGCAGCTGTGATAGTACTGGGCGCGACGTGGCGTGGCGTTTCAGCTCAAATTGGATGCAACAGTACTGTGCTCTTCAACCCTCATGCTGCTGTACGAGCACCTGACTTTTGTGGGGGGGGGGGGCACTGTCTTAGCGGCTATTGTTTTAACTGGCCATCACACAAAGGAACATACCCATCCTTCTCACTGGGGTAGGTGGCGGTACTTTTGATGCTCAGGGCAGTTGACCGATTGCTGAGCATGGTTGGCTATTTATCAATATCGGAGCATGAAGTGAATAACCGATTTATTCTGTCGGAGTCACATTCTTCATATTTGCGCTTTAGCAACACCTCTAAGATTATCTGTGGCCAATTGTGTGAGATAATGTAACCTTCACATGTGTCATTTTCACAGCAGGACCATTCAAAAAGGTCACATTGTACTCAAATGTTCTGAAATCTGTTGCAGTAACACAGCGTGACTGATGAGATAAAACATTCATTCTCATCGTGCTTCTTGTCATTAAGATAGGGGCCAAAACGCACTTGGCAATCACTCGGCTGCCTGAGCACCCCAACTACTTCCCCCATTTTAGTTAGAAGGTTGGGTATGCTCTGTCACATGATGGTGCCCCACATTATGGGATTTTCGAAACTCTAATCAAAGCATTGTAGATGTAAAGAACTAAAAAAAAAAAAATATCAGCAATCACCGTGACACAAATCATGACATCCTGGCACATGAATCTGTTGCGTCTTGCTTGGCCCAAACTATAGAAGTTTTCTATGAAGAGTGCAAATGATCGTTACACTCATGTTGATCTTACTTTATTATTGTACAGATCTGACTGCCAGGACCACAATATGTGCTGAAGTCGGCTCAATCCTGGAAAAGCCCGTAGCAGACAAGGGTATGTTTCTCATATTGAATATTAAATAGGGTGAAACCTCATGTGGAGGTATGAGGGCCGAGCTTTTCATGTCGTTCACATTTTGCGTATTTTCAGGAATGCAAGCTGATGATGGGGCACATAAGCAAGTGGTGCAATATCAGAAAGAGTTGAACATCCTACGACTGGAAGTGTACTTCCTACGTGAAAATCTGGAGAGGAAAAGTGTCACGGAGGAAGCCTTTCAAAATAACGAGGAGATGACAAAATACTACACTGGGCTGCCCAACTTCAGCATGCTCCACATGGTATTTAAACTTGTGAGGCAGCTGGTGAGGCATAGCCCAAACAATGTCCTCACACAGTTCCAGGAGTTCATTGTAACTCTTATCAGACTTCGTCTGAACACCCCACTGCAAGATCTGGCCTACAGGTAACATTACATGATATATTGCCGTTAAATGGCTGTTTGTTAATACTTTGATGCTTCTTTTTTGCAGATTTGGGGTGTCTGAGGCAACCATCTCTAGAAGCATTACAAAGTGGGTTGACGGTCTCTACCTGGGCCTCGACAGAGTCATCAGGTGGCCAACCAGGAAACAGCTGAAGCGGACAATGCCGATGTGCTTTCGTGCTGCGTTTGGCACTGACGTTGCAGTTGTTATTGATTGCTTCGAGGTATTTATAGAGAGGCCCACATCCCACGTGGCCAGGTCACTCACCTGGTCACAGTATAAACATCATAACACTGTTAAGTACTTGATCGGCATCGCACCACAGGGGACAGTGACATTCATATCTCGAGGATGGTGCGGGCGAAGCAGTGATAAACTGATAGCTGAGAGCTCGGGAATCCTAGAGAATCTCCAACCTGGAGACTGTATCCTAGCGGACAGGGGATTCACTATCGAGGAGTCCGTAGGCCTGTATTGTGCTCGCCTCCACATGCCAGCCTTCACGAGAGGGCAGAAGCAGTTGGCACCATGGAGTGTTGAGGCGACTCGTAAGCTGGCAAATGTCCGCATTCATGTCGAACGAGTCATCGGCTTGATTCGAAATAAGTATGTTATTACAAAAAGTGTCATACCGATCGATTTGCTTTGCGCAGAGGGCCAGGATCGTGCAACTACCTTGGACAAGATTGTTTTTGTCTGCTGCGCACTGACCAGCCTGTGCGACTCAGTTGTGCAGTTCAACTGACATGGAACAGTAATCGGAACAAAAGACTACAAGCCTCATATCCGCATTTTACCGTCTGTTACTTTTACCATATCCTCCCTTCATAAATGATTGCAGCACTCTTTTGTGATATTTGCAATTTGCACATTAACATTCTTTTTCTTTTTTCGCATTGTAGCGCGGGTCACACATTGTTGTTGCATGCTTTTTCGAGCAATTGTACTGTCAGCACTTCAGCCACCTTGCATGTCTGCAATCCCTTGCATGATGGTTGAGTTTGGTGCACCGAAAACAAGTATTCTTTTTAGGCAGTTTGTTTAATTGATTTAATGACATAGACTAGGAGGAGGCGTCGTAAGTTTCTTTATTTCTTCATCACAGCCTCGGGCCACAAGTGAGTTAACTAACGCAGCCCTAGTTCAGTGAGTTTCTGTGTTGTGTTTCATCAATAGTGATGCGAATGGCTTGAAGTTTGGCTTGAACATTGTTGTTGTAGTTCGGAGCAGTTCAGTTAGGTGGTCGAGCCCGCATTCTTGCCAACCATAGCAGGTGCATCGTCGGTTGCAACTGGAACAAGCTTCTGCAGAGGAATGTCGAACTTCTCCAAAGTTGTTAACAAGGCGGTCACAAACCTTCCGAAATTCTTTCTAAACAATAAAGGATACAGGATGTTTTGACACGTACGACTGAAAAACAGTTCAACTGCAAGTATGGTGGCACAAACCCGAAGCTTTCCTGCTCGGGAAAACGGGGAGTTCGACGAGAGGCGGGGGGGGGGGGGAGATGATGGCATTTACCAATGAGCCACGAGCCGCATGCGGCTTACCACTTGCCGATGATAAAATATCTGTTGCTCTATGCGGACCGCACACGTCTCATCTGAAGTGTTTGCAGGACCAGTTTTTGTTTTAACTTCTTTCACACCTTTTTGCCTTGTTTTGAAGAACCAGTGTTTCCATGCTTTTGTACCCATACACTTCAAGGGGATCAGTTTACTCGCATTGAGGATTATCGCGAAGCACCTTTTTGCCCCGTTTCGACCCATCACAATCGGAATACACGGTTCTGTTTTCTTTGCACCTCTTTTCTTGGGGCCGAGTTTTCCTGGAACTCTATGCCAGCACATGAAATGACACCATTTATGCTTGTGTAAGTTTATTGCAGTGTTTCATGCCAACAGACTTGAAATTAAACAATTCACTTACATTGACGAGCATTGCAGTGTTTCATGCCAACAGACTTGAAATTAAACAATTCACTTACATTGACGAGCATTGCACAGCACCATTCAATCTGTTTCTATGCATCCCAATCAGAATAAACAATTTTATTTTATTTCCAACTCTCTTCTTGAGGTTGGTTTCCACACTCTGCAAACACTTGAAACCATTTACCGTAAAATCCGAGAGATAGCCCGGTGAAAATATGTGGTGAAAATATGTGGTGGGCCAACTTTCGGTGTACAATCAAGAAAAGTTGAAACCATTATATTTTTAGGTCACGCTTCCCTTCCAAGCTTGTTATCGTGGCGATGGACAACGAAGTAAAGATGACTGCTTCCCAGTTATCAATGATCAGGAATATCCCGCCGTAGCTAACTAGCGCATTTACGCGCCGAGGCCATCATGGATCCCAGCACTACTATTGCTATACTTCGTTTCAGCTTCGGTCCAGACGCAGCCAAAACTACAAGCGCGAGCTCCGGGCTTTCAGCATCCCTGCCAAGCACGCGCGCTCGTGCAGTGCAAGCCCTGTTCTGGGCCACATGCTCGCGCTTGTAGCATCGGCTGCGTCTGGACCCAAGCTGAAACGAAGTATAGAAGTGGGCTATCTTTCGGTGTTTAAAATACTATATAAAATCAGGCAAAACGTAGGGGTGGGCCACCTTTCGGGAGTGGGGTATCTCTCGGGATTTTGCAGTATGCTTGGATGAAGTCTATTGCACAGCTTTAAGCCCCGTTCCCATTTGTTGGAACATAGTCTCTCATTTGCAGTGGTTGCAGAGCCACTGTTTGCGTGGTGCTCTTTTTGTGCCAACACACTTCCGGTGAAACCACTTACGCTCACACTGGGGGTTGTCACAGAGCACCATCTTGCCCTGTTCTGGTCCATTGCAATAGCAATATGTAGCCTTGTTTTCTTTGGGTTCTTCCCGAGGCTTTGAAAATGCCTTGTAAATCAGTTCTGGCAGAAGCACACACTTGAAGAAGCTTGTGCACTTCGAAGCCATAGCCTTGGCGAACTCAACATCGAAGGGGATCCTCTCGATATAGATTTCTTCGGTGGTCCACACAACATAGTCACAATACCTCAAATTACAAACATACATTTGCATCTGGACCTGGTAGAAATGAGCATGCTTTCTTTTCAGTCGCATGCACTCTCCGTCGGGGAGAGCCAGGCTACTACTCTCTAGGCAAATGTACTCTATGATGGTACAGTCCCGACCACTGTACGGGCATTTAACTTCGAGTACGCCTTCCCCACAACACTCGCACCTAACAACACCATCTGGCGACGCTCCAAGCCATGGATAAGTAGGACTTAGGTGGAGTCCGGACTTGCGACACTGAAAGTTTACGTGGCGACTGGATTGTGCATCTATGTACATTTCCCTTGCACCTTCTTCTTTCTCAATACCCCAAGCCGTGGCTTTTGTTGTAAATCTGTGATTGTCCGGGTAACAGAGCCGTTGAGTTAGACTTTCTGACGGACTTTCCAGCGATGTGGCGCACACAGCTTTGGCATTGGAAGCCGTCACCCTGCCCGTTCGAAAAACAAACCACTTCCTGCATGAAGTTTGTGGTCTCGTCTCTTCTTCGATCAGTTTCAGCACCTGCAATAAAAATAAGTATTTCAAGGAACAAAATGGGTAAACAAACAAGAAGGATGGGAAACATTGATACGACCATGACATAAATTAACCTAACATGTTGTCCTTACTTAGCCGGATGAGCGGCTACAGATTGGCGGGTTCGAACCCTGGCCAAGATGCTCACAATATGATGGAAGCTCATTGTGGGGAGGGTGCATTGTAATAAAGATTTCGGTTGCACATCAAAAGATTCGCACATGGTCAAGATCTGTACCTTGTGTTTTGTTTTCATTCAATTTATATTGATGTTTAATTCCACTCCTCTCTGCAATGCCTTCGGGCCCCGAGAGTATAATAAATAAATGAAATGAAATTAATCCTCAGACGTTCACTTGAGCGTGCTGGATGCCGTTCGCTGGTCTGGCACGCAAGCTCCTAAATTAGAATTTCTCCATCTTGCCTGCACCATTTTTTCATCGTGGGACACTAAACTCGAATGCTTACCTTGGGTTCAACGTGAATGCCGCTGGCAACCTTTTCACATTCTTTCAAGATGATGTCCCATGACGGCTGCACTCCTTTCTTGTACATGTTGCACAGCACGGCAGTCTTGTACTTTGACGCCGTGGGCTCGTACTGCTCGGCGTAGTCGTCCACGAGGGACAGAAACGCAGGCTTTGTGCCTGCACCGCTGACATCGGCGAGGAACTGGGCCCACTGCTGATCATCTGGCCGCGAGGCTGCTGGTTTGGGTGACCGCAGGGCTTGCAAGCGAGACGGCTGTGCTTCGTCAATTCGCCGTTTCTTGGCGGTGGCTGATGAAAAGTCCACTTTCGAAATGGGCACACACTCCAAGTTGTTACAGTAGGCTGGCAGCCACATGTTGTCTTTTTCTGTGCAGGCCCTTGCGTCCCTGTGTTTGACGACGACCTCTAGGTAGAACAACACTGCTCCAATATGCGAACACGCTTCGCCCAGTCCAGCCATGCAATCGCAGTGTCCTACAATGACCTCGCCATCTGGTTTCACCAGCAGCCAGGGCTGCAGGCAGGCTTCCCTGGTGCTTTGGGAGTGGTTGACCTGAAATTGAATGACAAAACAACAATATTAACTAAAATAGCTTGCACCACCTGCCTCACGTTTGCTATTGAAAACTCAGTGTATCCGGCATAGAAATAAAGCTGGAAGCAGATGTGTGGGAACGCTCAGCCGTTGGAAGTTACACTAAAACGGGGTGCAATAAGAAATCCTAACATTATGTAAACATTTAAGCGTGCGAGACAGAAGTACGACGAAACTGCCCGATCCGGCGAAACGACAGTCGGGTCCGACTTGTTTGGTCGTGTCGTAATGTTGGGCAGGCGACGATCGACGCCGCAGGGTCCGTGCGACGCATATCGCCGCACGGACGGCCAGGCCTATCCGACGTTTCCACTCGACCCGGCAAGTCGGAGTCGAGCAAGTCGGAGTCGACCGCCGTTTCGCCGGGTCGGACGGTTTCGTAGTACATGTGTCGCGCTTAAAGTAACAGGCAGGTAGTGCCTACCTTTCCGATGACGACAACGTTGCGGCAGGGTAGAACTTTCAGCCGTGGAGCCTGAACCCACCCACTCGTCAGGAAGTTGTGCGCCTCCAGCGCTTTATGTGCCTTAAACTGTTCCCTTGTAATAAAACTCGTCTTCCCGACGAGGTAGTCTTTTATGTCCACGTCTTGCACTTTTGGGTACAGTTCATGATCCGTCGAAGTCTCATTAAGAGTAAATAACAGCGGGTCTCTGCCACCACAGAGCATGACTTTGTCCGCGTACCGCGACTGGACACACGCGGGCAAACTTTTGCCGTATTCGCTGAGTTCAAGAGCCATCTGCTTCCTTGTGACCGTTGCTTGGCAGTATCAACACGTGATCGTTGCTTGGCAGTATCAACACATGACCGTTGCCTACGCGCCCCGACAAACACGCACCAGCAATCTCTGTTACAAACGCACGCGACGTCTGCCGATTGATGGCCTTCAAGATGGCGCGACCCACTTGCGAGCACGACCGGTCGTATACGTCATGTCCGGACAGGACATGACATGACGTCACGTCCTGTCCGGACATGACGTCACCTGCAAGGCATGTATGTCTTCATGGAAGGGGCAACAGGAGAGAAAACAAGCGGAAGCAGAGGTTTCATTTCTTGATATATTCAAGTTAAAAATCTCGGCTTTTAACCATATTCATGTTTGTACACTCTAAGAAATGCTTGCGTGACTACTTACCCGCAAAACACTCAAAGAGCCAATCCCTGTGATCTGCGAAATCAGCGCAACGAATGATGAGGCCCAACATCCAGTTAGACCTAAAAATGAAGTCTGCGCTGTGGCATTACGCAATGCAAAGCGTCATGCTTGCATTGCGTAATGCCACAGCGCAGACTTCATTTTTTAGGTCTAAACGGATGTTCCGCCTCCTCATTCGCTGAGCTGATTTCGTAGGTCGCAGAGATTGGCTCTTCGAGTGTTTTGCAGGTAAGTAGGCGAGCAGGCATTTCTTAGAGTGTAGTGGACGAGCGTTTGGACGAGCGAGTGGACGAGCGTTGTACGAGCGTTTCACAACAACCTCGCACGTTTCGACTGAACAAAGTCCCTTGTTCAAACTTAACAACAGTTGCTTCTCGATGTTGCTCTCCGCAAGACGAGCAAGTGGAGGAGAGGGTAGGGCTTTTGGAAGGTCAGTCTTAAAAACTACAAATACTTCTTTGTAAGGTTGGCTTTGTTGTTCATTTTGAAGGGGAGGGGGGGAGGATACAAGAGAAGAAATAAAGTTTTTTTTGTGTATCTTTTAAGTGATCAATGTTCGGGATTCAAGGGTGCATTCGATATCTGGCAATCTGTGATCTTGTTGTAACTGTAGGTCTCGTTATGGAAGTTCACAAGTGGCTGTAGTCGGCCTTAGATTTCTGGGCGTATGAGGATTCGTGGAACCAAAGAAAATAGCTGAGTTTGAAATAACCCTCTTTCTTTGTTATTTTCCTACGACTAAAAGCCTTGCTTTTTGTACCGCAGTTTCGGGCACTCAAAAAAGAATCAATGTCCACCACCTCTCCTGCACCCGAAACTGTTAGCAAGCGAGGACCACACAAAATAATCCATAAGATTAGTAGCCAAAAAGGTAACGAGACGCTGCACTTTGTACTTTCAAAATTTCCCTGTTCGAAATAAAATAAAAATTACCCCACTGGACGAAAAAAAGGAACGCCGTTACTCTTTCCGTTCCCGTAAAAATGTAACGCGTTCCCGTTCCAGTTCCAGAGATGCAAAATGGAACGGCGGCGTTCCTACGTTCCTCTTAAAAGGAACGCGTTCCAGGAACGCCGTTCCTTGGAACGCCGTTCCGTACAACACTGCTCATATCAAAATAAGATATTTTATCAGTGCGGTATGGCTGCTAACCGGGGGTCCTTAACGTGAACCACGGAGTAATAATTACACGACTGCATCTAGACTGCAATGTAAGTGCTGTCGTGAAAGACTTAAGGTGGCTATCCACAGCGCCACACACTTACCTGCAAGACCTACAACGCCAACAGCGCGCTATGCGTACAGTTATTGTACACTGTATTATGCAAGGATAAAAAATGGCGGCACGAGTATGGATTTATTAGAGCGCCATTGCACTGAGCTTGGAACTTTCGGTACTCTGGAAACATACTCAGTGACTCCTGAAGACACCCTAGCACAGTCAGCTCATCTTTCGGCGGATGTCAAGCTGGGTAGCTTTTATTTCATGATATAGGCTTCTGATCTGAGGTGGAGTTATTTCCACATTCTTTCGTGCAAAAACATCACGAAGTGAGGAAAAATCTTGCGGCTTAACTTGTTAATTTTGCGTGAACTAAAATAATATTTGTTCGGTATAAACGAAAAGACGGTGAGAGTGCAGGCGAGCTGGTGGTAGCTAATCATGTTGTATTACACCTGAGACTGCGGTGGATGAAATCGGAAGAACTTTCAGTAGAAGGAGCAGACACAGAGAACGTCTCAAACTCAGCTAACTGGTTTATTTCTCAAACAGCCTTTAAGTACCCGCGGAACTTTTTTCCCAACCACACTCTACAGATAAACTCATTTGTTGCAGACATTTCGAACCGGATGGAACACGCACAAACGATACAAAACAACCCCACTTGAGACGAGGACTTAACAAAGGGACACTGCGGAACATCGCAGTGACCTTGAGATAGATAAGTCCCGAATAAACCTAACAGTCGCGTCAAAGCGCACACACCCAAAAAACACACAGACAGGTGGCCTCTCAAAAACACACACAAATGGCCTAAAAAAAAACAAAAAAACATATACATTGTTTTTCCCTCCTTTCCTCGTGAACCGACTGCGTCCGTTCAAAGTCTGAGAAACTTTTTGGAGTTGCGTCCAAGTTGCATTGACGTTTTGCTTATGCAGTTTCCAATATAACTTATTCTTATTGTTTCGTTAACGACCCTCTTAAAAGGAGGACTCCGAGCGGTTTTTTTGGGGAAGCTACTTTTTGGTGCGATGGCGTTAAGGACGTGTCAGTGAATGAGTATCTTCAGTTTTAAAAGGCAGAACCGCCTATTAATCACGCAGGAATAAAATACGTGCGGACTCTTTCCTGTACTTGCGAGGACCAATGAAATTATCGTATTTTTGAAAATTTTGGCGGCCTTTGTAAAGTTTCGCTAAAGAAACAATTTTCAGTTTATTTAAATATGTTGTGCATGATAATTTCACAAGACGTAAAATAGTTCTAGTTTAGAATACGCGATACTGCAATTATCGTTTCACAAACAAGGGACTACGTTTTCTCCTTGCCGTCCTCCGCGGGGGTGAATTTCCCGTTCCCCGGGATGCGCGGAAGCGCACGTATCTGCGCGCACATGGCGTCGGTGTTGATCATCGACGTGGACGGCGTGGTGAAAGCTCATCGTTCCGCGTAAAAGCGCTATCCTTGACTGTGAATTTTCGTCGTGTGTCGTTATGATAACCCAGCACGTACTAGAAGGGAAGACCCACCTACTCGTGCGGCGATGCCGTGGCGGCACTCTCAAGACAGCAGAAACGCCCGTGCCGTCGTGTTTGTTTACTTCGACTACAGTGGTGCTTTCTAAGCATTTGTGTCCTCGAACATCGCCCGGATTTCTTATTTGGCGCATTTCATGCGTGTGCTCAAGTTCAAGGTATTACTGGCGCGTACCGTATAAAGGACGCGAAGTTTCACGCGTTTTCATCACCGGAGAAAAGTTATTAGTGTTAGCAATCCTGAACGCTCGCAACGTCTATCTGATCACGAAATCATATTTCTACGTTGCTATATCGCTGCTAAGATTACATTGTCTTTTATAATCGTAGAAAATGCGTGTGGCGATATTTGTACTATTGCAATGTCGTGTATAGAGTCGTGATCGTCCAAGACGGCGTACGGCATCTTTTTATTTTCTTTTTTTCATCCACTGTACCCTGCAAGCCTATCAAGAAAAATCAATAATAAAGCTTTAGGCTATAGAAAACTGTCTGTCTCTATTCTGTTACGGCATTGAGTAGCAGTGCGTCCCCTTTTTAGAGGGGCCGCTGTGCTTGTAGTAATTTCAGGTGTGTACGCGCGGCGCAGAGCTGTCGTTCCGGTCGCTCCGGTTGCAACGGACGCAGTCGTAGGTACGCGCTCGTTGCACATGTCTGAACCAGCCTTCCCCCGTCCTCCCGAGGCGAAAGTCAACGTGGCGACATCGTTTGACATCACGTAACAGAGGTAACGCTGCGATGTCAAACGTTGGTTTGGTTACGACTTGCCCCAACCTCAAATCGAAGAATGCCCGAAAAGGTCTGCGTTTCATCGTCCTCGGAACCCGAACAGGACTCCGAAGCGCTGCTATCGTCCACATCGCACGTCGGAGTGGCGTCATAGGAAATCATCCCCAGGTCGGCTGTCCGCCGAAGAATTTCAACCTCCAACGGCATCAGGTCCTCGAGCGTAGAGAACGCCGCCATGATCGAAGCTCGAATGACAAAGAGGTTCGGCCGATGCGGCTACCTCGGGATCACTGCGCGACGGAACGTCGTCCAACGCCATTGGCCCGAGATACTTTTGATAAGCGTGCGAGGACCAATGAGAGTGGTTTCGTTTTCGGATGGATCCGAGGTTTGGCGGCCTTCAATTACATTTTATTAAAGAAATAATCACCGTATGACTATACTATTTGGTTTTTAGGGATACTTGGGGCGTCTAAATTCAGCTGTCATCATCAAAACACGAACTCAAAAACCACTTGAGTGTCCCTTTAATGTCATTTCGCTCATTATGCAGAACCTCTGTCTCTGACCAATGCGCTTTACAATTATTGCATTCCTCTATGTGTTTTGCTATTTCGGAGTCTGGCGCAGGCATGCGTACATTCCTCTTGTGTTCTAGTAACCTGTCATTGAGGCATCTTGAGGTTTGTCCCACGTACCTAAATCCACATGTCAACGGTATCTCATATACTACTCTCTCCTTACAAGGAACTGAAGGTTCCCGATGGGCCTTCTGACAGCCCTTGTGGCATGACAGGAAGGGCGTCAATCTGTTCATTTTGAAATCTGCAGAGAACACTACGTCCACGCCGAACTTTTTTGCGAGAGCCTTTAGGTTGTGGGAAATCCCGTGGTAATACGGGATTACTGCTATCTTCTTTCTTGCTTCCTTTTCCCGTGGTTCGTTGTTAAATTTCAGTTCTAATTGTCTTTTAATGAATTCTTCTTCATATCCTGCAGATTCTAACTTCCTCCACTGTTCTTTCACAACACTACTCATAAAATGAGCGCATGATTTACCCAACGCGTTTGTTACTAAGGACTTAACAACCCCTGCTTTAACCGACTTGGCGTGGCAACTCTTTCTACTTAACACAGGTTTTCCGGTTTTTTTCCCGTATTCCCAACAAAGACCTTGTTCGACATGTACGCGTAAATCTAGAAACTGCAGGATCCCGTTTTCAGGTTTTTTAGTTGTAAACCTAAGCTCCGGAGCTGCTGCTTTTATAATCGATTCCAAACCCTGAACATCACTCTCTCGAAAAGCGCAAATAAAAATATCATCCACGTACCTTTTAACTATGCAACCATTCAAGTTATTTTCTTTAAGTGTTTCACCTACGCAACTATCTAAGGTGTTGAGATAGATTTCTGCTAACATCGGAGCCACCGAAGATCCAATGCATACTCCATCTCTTTGAACATATTTCTGCCCATTAAATTCAACAACTGTTGCTTGAAGGTACAAATCAAGAAGTGAAAGGAAACTGTCGACGGCGATGCCCGTCCTGGACTGAAAGTTTACCAGGTTTAACTCTAGCACCTGCCGAACTCTTTGCATCAAGCGCACTTTTTCAAGCGAATAGTATAGATCCTTAATGTCCATTGATATTACTGTGCATTGTCTTCCATGAAAGCCCTCCAGAACATGAATCAGTGCCTCTGAATTTCTCAGTGAAAGACTCCCCTCCAGTTGAATTACATTCAACCCTCTATGCAAAAACTTCGAGACGCTGCACTGCCACGTTCCGAGTTCGTTGATTACTGTGCGAAAAGGCATATCCGGTTTGTGATCTTTCAAAAAGATTTTAGACTTAGCGAAGACCTTGTTTGGTTAACTACTCGTTTTGCCAGATCATCCATCTGATCCTCCTTGAGGATTTAAACAATATTCTTCTTAACTTTCTTAATGTTCCCTTTCCATTCAATGAAGAGTGCGCCGAGGGCTTCGTCTGCCTTTCTTCCGAACACTGTCTCGGGAAGTATACCGAACATACCACTTTTGTCAGTCTGCAGCAGACGCAGCGATCCCCTTTCTAGTTCCTTCACGGCTGCGGTTATGACACGAAAATCTCTCTTTTCAGTTCGAAAGCTATCATTCATCAGTTTGTCCATTCTATCAACAGCGCAATCCACGAACGTGGCTCTATCATCATGACCCGTCACTTTCGAAATATTCTGAATTGCGGAAAACACATCTAACCTTGAAGGTCTCACGTTCATGCAGAACTTTGGGCCATTCCCTAGTGTCTGCTCCGTCTTTCTAGAAATGGACACCTCGCATGGATTCACCACGTGCGGTATAGTCAGATTGGACTGATTGTTGAGGTCTGGTAGTCTTCCACATGCTGCCGCCTGATTGTTCCCATAAACGTTTGGCAGACATGATGGTAGATACGCGAAAAATTATTTAAGTATTTTTGGCGTATTTATTACCATGCATACGTACCAACTAGCCGAACTCGCAGAGTTAATACAGTTAACAGGCCCCCATATTCAAGACCCGAGTTCACAAGGGCGCCTGCTAGAAAGGTTTCAACGCTCGGATATTGATACATGTGATCAATAGCGTAACAATTGAAAAGCGACTGCTACAGAATACTCTTTCACCAGGAAGGCGCGGCATATTGAACAAAGTACCTAGATAAAACGTGCGCCTACAGGGCTGCACGGTATTCCTTGAAGTGCATCTAGGATATTCCACAGTTTGGGTAGATAACTCCAGTTACTCCGTGAATTATACTGGATACTTGGACTCGCCTTTTAATATGCACACCATATCAATATAAAATTACAAAAAAATATTCTGAATAATTTCTTATCAAGTTAAGCACGGTTTTAAAGTCAACATTTTTATCTTGAGAAAAAAAATTATTTGTTGATTGTTGAAACGAAAGAGAGCGCAAACGGCAAGCATGGCGGCATTCTTGTTTTCAAGTTATTGACCATTGAATCCCTCAATGCGAAGACTGACGTTGCATCCACATGTCGAGGATCGAATGTTTGATCGGTAGCTATCTTGTCATTTCTCAAGTTACAGCGCAAGACCTTTCAAATAATGTTTCATTCTGCTGAATGAATTGATAAAATATCGTATTTTAAAATATGTAATAAGATGACGAACGATTTTCCTTTGATGTTTTTGGCAAAGTTTGGCAAGTTCTTACGTGTGACCTACGTATAATATTTAAGTGACTGTAAAGGACCTCTCCAGCCTAAAAGGGGGTCGTTAGTTTTTTAGGAAAACCTTGAGCCAGGTACCAGAACCTCCTTGTGGAAGTGTGCACGAAGTATCAGCTCGTCATTTGAAGAGTAAAGCAGATAAAGACGGCTGTCGAAAATCCCGTATTGAAAGTCGCTCGATAAAGAGTCGCGACGTAACAGAATCGAGAGGCCGTCTCCTTAGGCCTCTCCTTCCTCCTTCTTCCTCTACCCCACCTGCTGCCATCTCGTCGATCGCTTCGTGTCGCTCAAGGCATTTCGGGGTCATATTAGCAGCAACACCGCGTTACAAACAAAGACAAAAAGCGAGGTCATACAGAAGGACAAACACGGCAATGCACGTTTCTCCTATTTTTTTTGGTAAGAAACAGAACAATGGTATAAAAAAAGCGCAAAAAAAACGAACATGCACCTTGGATTGCTACGCTTAACTGCATTCAGTTCTCCAAGTAGAATAATTATTTGAATGGAATAAACAAACGGAAAGGGCGTTCATAAACATGTCATCAAGTCGAGCGACCTTTTTGTGCCACAATAATTTGTCTAATTAGAGGATCGCAACACCGCGCCAATATAATGCATTTTGTGAACTGGGGATCACAACCTCTGCCTCGGCAGTGAATCCCTACATGGCCAGAAAGAGTCTCGTTTGTGATGTAATGATGCTCTCTCAGCGGATCGTTCATACCTCTGCCGGTATGTGGGACCAGAGCCTCCTGTATAAGGTTACATAGGAGGCACTTGTCCTACATACATCTCGCGTGTCTCGGGAGAGCGGCTCGAAGTTGGCAAGGACGAAAAACAAAAAGGCGTGACGTCACGATTAGTTGCTTTGGTGTCTTGTTACGTCAGAAGTTTTGTCGAGTGACGAAACGAAAATGTGTATATTAGTATTCGAGCTTCTGGAAGTAATTTCCTGATGAAAACTTAGTGATATTGGTTTGATAATTTAACAGCGTAATTGAATGTACGTAAACTTACGCGAGGCGTGAATACAAACGATCGCTATTTTAGGCTGGACAGGCCCTTTAATTACCAGAAAGCCCGAACTTTGTTTGTATTACTGCTTATAAATTCGATATTATGTGTACAAATTAAAATCAGTTATACAAATTTGAAGAAGTAAAAGTTTAGTAAATCCTAGAAAGTTTAAGATAATTTTTTTTTATTTGCTTTACTTTTTTTCAGTAACAATGTATACAATATCGAGGTAAACTTTCTGTGGCAATGAAGCCAAAGCTACGGAGCCGATGCACGCCGTTTCACTGAGCAGCTGAATATATTTCAACCAAAATAATTTGATGGGTATAACTTAACCAATTAAAATATATAAAATTGTTCTTTTTGGGTTCGATTTCCCAACGTTACTACAATATTGGTCAGGATATGCCAAACTTATGGCATTCATTTTTAGCTTTCTATGGTATTTTTTTGGTTTTAAGTCCGCCAGAGGTTTGTTAGTTCCCTGCAAAACAAAAGTGGCGTATTTCTTGTGCGCGTCGTTCGTCGGTATATTTGGTATGCTGTATCGCTGATATCTTCTGTAAGCTCACCCTCTTCTCCGCCAAATAGTTTGGCAACCAAAAGTTGTCAAAAGGAACCGACCAAGTGGTGTGCCGCGCGCACGCACAATTCAGACAGATGAAACCGGCACTCCGTTGTTTCCGCATACCGGATTTCTAGCAAGCTCAACGGCGTAAGCGAGCAGGGGTAGGAATCGAGCCCCTGGGTTCTGCATGGCGAGCTTTCGCTCCAGGTGTTCAGAGCTGTGGCGCGCCATCGACACCTTTTTATGCCCACAGGAAATGAACGCGATCCAACGGAATTTGATTTTGGGCCCCAGCATGTGTGTACTCCTATTTCGGTATATCGCGCCAGCGCTATGATATTTCAGCACCAGAAAACTTTACGTGTCAGTAACCTCAAAACTGCAGCGCTGATTAAATTTGATGGTATCCCTTAAATCGACACCACGTATCTGTGTCGGTCGCAAGACAAATAAAATTCGACAAGATCGCTCACGGTGTGATTTACTTTGTAAGTCGAGACGAGATCTTCAGTCAAAGCGTCGGATTGTTTTAATGGCGGGTGAAACGCAGAGAAAGAGGCGTGGATATGCCTGAATTCTTGGCAATCATGATTGAGCACCCTCAACTGCGATCTTCATACGAATACATGAACTCTAGCAAATGCGTGCCTATCACGCCAAAACCCAACAGAAACTGAAAACAGACCGGAACTACTTGGCGCAATAACACAGAGCAGTTAGTTTCGCCCCCACCGGGAGGTTGTCCAAGACTATAGCGATCAATTATAATATATATATATATTTATATATATATATATATATATATATATATATATATATAATATATATATATATATATATATATATATATATATATATATATATATATATATATATATATATATATATATATGGGTGGTTTCATCTCAAATCGTGCAGGCAAAAAGGGTCGAATTTTTAATTTCGCTGAAAAAAATATATGTTATGGCGTCGTCTCTAAAAACGCAGTAGCCACAAACGGCAAGTCCGTCGGATTTTTTGTTCTCGACTTACGAATTTTAAAAGAGGCCGCGGCGGAAAGCAGTGTTTTTCACATCCGTCGTGGGTCGGATGTTTCGCTCGATCTCCCGTCGTGGATTTTCAGTCCACATTATATTAACTTTTTTCAAGCACTCTGTGGGCACAGGTAAAAGGCTCTAATACCATGAAATAATTTTAGGCGTTTTGCTTTTTTTCTGTAAAAATATCAAAAACGCCCCTTCGGTCAATTGTTGACGAACTTTGACAATTAAATACTGGCGATCTACTTGGGTTACATCAATATTTTTTATGTCTATGGAGAGCCCAAAACACGCTCTTTATAGATATTATAAAATGATTTACCTGTATCAAATAGCCTTTGCGGGACGTTTACGTTAATGTTATGCGAAAACCAAAAAGTACCAATTTTAAGATCGATTTTCTCAAAAAACCCATTTTTATTTTTTTTATTTTTTGTTAAAATGTAGATATGATAGTTGTCTACTCGAAAAGCAAGTCGAGAAAGTGTATATTTTGTTTGTATGTTTTATATTTAAGCATCAATATCGTACAAAAACGTGTTTTTACGGCTTGAAACGGACTTGCGAATTGCGCGTCTTCACAAACTTGGAAATATTTTTGACTTTTTTCAACGCACCCACATAAAAATGAAATACAGTAGTTCCACCCTGTTATATTTATTGATCATTTAAATTTTATTATAGGCGGCAAGCTACATTGGAGCAGTTCAAAAGAGAAAGCAACACTTCTTAACAGACCAGCAGGCGTCGTAAATTTTAATGTATAGAAATCGGCAGACGTCCTATTGATTCGGGGCCTTCATTGGCCTATATGAACGTCCCGCCCTTTCGGAACCAGCAGATGACCACGACCTTTCGCGCTCGTTGTGTTAGATAGGACGGCCCGTGACAGTAAAGCGAGCAGCGCACCCTGTGTCACGAGGAGTGAAATGGTACGAATGTGTCGTTGACGCGGCGAACAGTGACGGCCACCCAGGAGTAGTCAGTCAGTCAGAGTATTGCAGAAGGGAAAGCAAAGTAACTGTTGCCCGGGAGGATGAGAACACCATGGCCTTACAATATCGACGGTCAACAACAGTTCTGCCTGCCAAAACAACGCCGCGTGCGAGCTAAAACCGGCGGCGCGGGACGAAAATCGCGCACGCACACGAAGATGGGCCGGTTTCGTTAGGGATGTGGGAAAATTTTGAAACCAGCCATCCGTGCACGCGTGAAACGATACCGCGTATTTGCCCAAGCTTCGAACGCCCTATCCTAGAAATGGCCGTGCTCTGCAAAGTGGTTGTCCTGTGCTTGTCCTCCGTGTTTTATTCTTTCAATTTTATGTACTCTATCTCCCTCCGCGGAAATCCGATAGCACCGAAGGGTTATCTCTTTTGGAAACAGCAAAGCCCGGAGACTAGCATCAAAAACGAGCGTGTTGGTAAATATACTTGTGTCTATTCTGCCCGGAGACTAGTTGGGTCGAAGTCAGCCTCCTTGGCAACTATAACCGTTTGTGAAGAGTGGTCTTCTCCCGAGATGAAAAGTTAGCGCCGGCTGACGTGTTTTTTTTTTTTTTGAAAAAGGGAAGGGTTAAAGAAAAAGTTTGAGTAACTGCATGCAGTAACTACCTCGAAAGCTCCTCTCCCGATATGAAGCTCGAGGCATGTTACGTCTCGGTTACCTTCTCGCGCACCGCTGCTCGAAACTATTCTTCACTTTGTTCCGCACAGCCACGACGGATGTGCGGAACAGAGTGAAGAATAGATTCGAGCATCATCTGGACGCCATCATCCTGCCAGGCTTCAGTGTCATGGGACTGGACTCGGCGTCGGTCAGTTAAGACTTTTTTTTAAATTTTATTTCGTGTGTGTTTCTTCGCCCCGCTGAACTTTGTTTCTCGGGTGCGGTTCTGCTGAACTTTTTTTTATGTTTCGTTACTAACTGTTTGTTAGCATTGTTTACTTGTTGGGTTTATTTCTTCATGGCGTAGCGGCCTGACGGTGCTGTAGAGAGCGTGTTCGCACGCATTTGGTTGTGTCCCGTTTAGGGAATGCCCGGAGGAGTTGGTTTTTGTTCTTGCCGTGTGCGGCTGAGTTTTTCTGTCTTAATTAACTTTTTTTTCCCTTTACGTGTCGTTGACTTCTTTGTCTGACCAGGCGTGGACCTATCGCCTTGCCACGGCTCGAACCTAAATCTTTTATTTTTTTACCGCAATTTTCGTTAAGATCGGAGTTGGGTAATTTTATTCTTATTTATTTATTTTTATTCCCTACCCTTCTCCGTGACAATCTCTCCGTGTGTTTCGGATCGTTTCTGTGTCATCACTTTTGTGTATTACGGAAGTGAAAGGATATTCCCTGGTGATCTGTGCGATGTGCGGTGAACAAACCCTAGCGTTTGGTTTCGGAAAGAATTGTATATAATAGATCAATGACGTGGTGACTTTTCATGTCTTAGTAATATGACAGCTAATAGCTAGTCATGCTAGTTTACAGTGAAAGTTTTATCAATCGAAAAAATACAACGTCTGTGCCTCTTCGATATTGAAGGTCTACTAGGCCTGCTGATTTGATTAGATATGTTTCTCGTGGTTTCCCGCTCTTTTCAAAACATAAATAACTATTCAATACCACAAAATGCGTTTATAATTGATTACAAAACGCAGACAAAAATTCAAGAAAACTTTTTTACAATTCATAGAAGCGCACGTTTTTTTTTTTGTCTGACTTAGGTCTTGCAAAACGAAGACGTCTTTTTCCGATATTGAGGCTTAAATATAGAACATACAAACAAAATATACACTTTCTCGACTTGGTTTTCGAGTAGACAACTATCATATCTACATTTTAACAAAAAATAAAAAAATAAAAATGGGTTTTTTGAGAAAATCGATCTTAAAATTGGTACTTTTTGGTTTTCGCATAACATTAACGTAAACGTCCCGCAAAGGCTATTTAATACAGGTAAATCATTTTATAATATCTATAAAGAGCGTGTTTTGGGCTCTCCATAGACATAAAAAATATTGATGTAACCCAAGTAGATCGCCAGTATTTAATTGTCAAAGTTCGTCAACAATTGACCGAGGGGGCGTTTTTGACATTTTTACAGAAAAAAAGCAAAACGCCTAAAATTATTTCATGGTATTAGAGCCTTTTACCTGTGCCCACAGAGTGCTTGAAAAAAGTTAATATAATGTGGACTGAAAATCCACGACGGGAGATCGAGCGAAACATCCGACCCACGACGGATGTGAAAAACACTGCTTTCCGCCGCGGCCTCTTTTAAAATTCGTAAGTCGAGAACAAAAAATCCGACGGACTTGCCGTTTGTGGCTACTGCGTTTTTAGAGACGACGCCATAACATATATTTTTTTCAGCGAAATTAAAAATTCGACCCTTTTTGCCTGCACGATTTGAGATGAAACCACCCATATATATATATATATATATATATATATATATATATATATATATATATATATATATGGGCGGTTTCATTTGGATTCAGGCAACGAGTGGCAGTCGTATTTTTTATTTTGCTTCAAATTTTTATATTTTGTGGAGAATGTTCCAAGAAGAACAATCCTTTTTATTATAATGTCCTGACATGATTAGTTTCTGAGAAAAAAAATCTCAAAGAAGCGGGAAAGAACTACGAGGTTTTGACGATTGTCGTGTGTGGCGTTTTTGAATCACTCTCAATCTCAAAGTATTCAAAAGAGAACGTCTATATTTTTTTAGTGTGATATATAGGCATGTAGGTAAGCCGACATTATAACTGCTATTTATTATTCGTCGCTCCAATTTTTGTAAAAATCCCCAAACATGCCTCCGCGAACAACTGTGACCTAAAATGGGGATTTTATTTTGAGTCGACTATGTTTAGTATCGCTTTTAAAATATTACCACGTGTAGAACCCTTCATTGCCTTCCAAATTAAGCAAAGTTTGTGTTTTTATCATGTACGAGTATTGAGTAATAAATAATGAAACAGAGAGGGTTTTCACTTTTTGTTCAAGTTCAGCACGCTGTATAAAAAAAACCCATTTTTAATTTTTTTCGATTTCTCGCGTTGCGTTCTCTTCACACCCTTCTTTTAGCCAGAATACATTCCGTTAATAGTATTTGCCTTGGTTTTGAGTTCCAAGCCTCTAAAAATGCTAAAAAAGAGCAAATGCCGATGGTGGGATTTGACGATTTTCGTGTGTGGCGTTTTTGAACCACTCTCAATGTCAAAGTTTTCAAAAGAGAGTTTCGATATTTTTTATTGTGATATATATGCAAGTCAGTAAAACGACATTTCATCTACTATTTATTATTCGTTGATCCAATCTTTGTAAAAATCCCCAAACATGCCTCCGCGAACAACTGTGACCTAAACTGCGGATTTTTTTGTTAGTCGACTATGTTTAGTTTTGTTTTTAAAATAATACCACGTGTAGAACCTTTCATTGCCTTTCCTATTATGTAAAGTTTGTGTCTTAATCACGTACGAGTACTGAGAAATAAATTATGAAACAGAGGAGGTTTTCACTTTTCGTTCAATTTCAGCACACTGTATAAAAAAACATTTTTAATATTTTTCTTTTGTTTTTTGCTTTGTGTTTTTTTACACCCTTATTTTACCCAGAATACATTCCGTTAGAGGTATATGCACTGGTTTTGAGTTTTAAGCCTTTAAATATGCTGAAAATTGATTTGGTTCTGTTATCAACATGAATTTAGCATTAAAAATATAAAATTTCGCATTTAAAAATCTAGGTTTCCAATAGAGAGCGTATTTTACTCTAATGTTTTACAAATATTATACTTTGATATTTCTAACGTAGTATAGATTATGTAGCGCATAGGGTTTAGGCTTGAGGCCCCTCCAATCATAGGCACCGGCAGAAATTGTCTGAAAACCCGCTCCCGGCAGTTGCGATTTCATAGTGTTTAGACGTTTGGAATTGCAAACTTGATATTATACGCCTAACGACATTCATGTTTTTTATATGAGTATTTATTCAACGTCCCTTAGATTATTATAATAAAGAATAAAATATACAGCTATAACCCATAAACCCACCATCGGCATTTGCTCTTTTTTAGCACATTTAGAGGCTTAAAACTCAAAACTAGTGCATATAACTCTAACAGAATGTATTCTGGCTAAAAGAAAAGTGTAAAAAACGCAACGCAAAAAAAAATAAAAAAAGATTTTTTTTTACTTTTGTTTTACAGCGTGCTGAAATTGAACGAAAAGTGAAAACCTCCTCTGTTTCATAATTTATTTCTCAGTACTCGTACGTGATTAAGACACAAACTTTACATAATATGAAAGGCAATGAAAGGTTCTACACGTGGTATTATTTTAAAAACAAAACTAAACATAGTCGACTAACAAAAAAATCCGCAGTTTAGGTCACAGTTGTTCGCGGAGGCATGTTTGGGGATTTTTACAAAAATTGGATCGACGAATAATAAATAGTAGATGGAATGTCGTTTTACTGACTTGCATATATATCACAATAAAAAATATCGAAACTTTCTTTTGAAAACTTTGACATTGAGAGTGGTTCAAAAACGCCACACACGAAAATCGTCAAATCCCACCATCGGCATTTGCTCTTTTTTAGCATTTTTAGAGGCTTGAAACTCAAAACCAAGGCAAATACTATTAACGAAATGTATTCTGGCTAAAAGAAGGGTGTGAAGAGAACGCAACGCGAGAAAAATAAAAAAAATTAAAAATGGGTTTTTTTTATACAGCGTGCTGAAGTTGAACAAAACGTGAAAACCCTCTCTGTTTCATAATTTATTTCTCAGTACTCGTACATGATAAAAACACAAACTTTGCTTAATTTGGAAGGCAATGAAGGGTTTTACACGTGGTAATATTTTAAAAGCGATACTAAACATAGTCGACTCAAAATAAAATCCCCATTTTAGGTCACAGTTGTTCGCGGAGGCATGTTTGGGGATTTTTACAAAAATTGGAACGACGAATAATAAATAGCAGTTATAATGTCGGCTTACCTACATGCCTATATATCACACTAAAAAATATAGACGTTCTCTTTTGAATACTTTGAGATTGAGAGTGATTCAAAAACGCCACACACGACAATCGTCAAAACCTCGTAGTTCTTTCCCGCTTCTTTGAGATTTTTTTTCTCAGGAACTAATCATGTCAGGACATGAAAATAAAAAGGATTGTTCTTCTAGGAACATGCTCCACAAAATATAAAAATTTG